>SZWC01014441.1:40115-70686 GCA_023375785.1 Penium margaritaceum
TGAGAAAGTGCGTAGAAGCTTCCTAGCAACACGGCCGCTGACCGGGCGTCAGTGCCTAGTCAAACGGTGACGACAATCACAGGTCGTACACACAACGGCAAGGGTTTGGCTAGGAGACACAAGTCCAAGTGTCAGAATGCTTCAATATAGCATATGTAGAGAGAAATGACAACTGACAGGTCCAGGGCATAAATACCTGCCGCGGCGCACGGCGGGTGTCGCACGCGGCAGTCCAAGAGCTGTCCTAAAACTGGCCCAAAACCACTGTTTTGGCCGTAACTCTGCGCACACATGTCAGAATCCTACGCCGTCTGAACCTAGACGTGCAGAATCAAAAGACGCACGCAACGACTGGTGACATGCATGCATCCATTGACTGACAGCAAGTATACAATGCAAAAACATGCAAATGGACCTCATGCCCAGTCCGCCGAAAGGCGCCTGCAAGACGTAGAAGACACAGCAAGGAGTCCCGGTGACATCTGGGGCTCTGGGACAGTGGTCGGTCAGCTCCAGACGGGTAGTCCGCCGCCTGTTGTCACGCCGGTGTCACAAGGGCCGCCTGCCTCAGGGATCTGCACGAGTATGGACACGGCCGAGTGGTCACAGTAAACTGTACAGGAACGGCACAAATCACAACAATACCAAGCAACGCATGGATGGTTCACAGGGATGAGGTGCGGAGCAGAGACAAATGAAGGAAATGGGACGATTGGATAATTTGTATTCCGTTGAAATCTTACTTCAGTGACGTTCCAAACATGTCGAGCATGTACATACAGTTGCAAGAAAAAAATGACGCATACGTGGGGTCTTAGGCACTCGAGTCGAGCAACGCAAACGACGCCGCGTCGTGAGTGGTCGCTTTCAGAAACTCTGTCGGGAAGTCGCTGGCCTCGAGAATACCCTACTGACTTTTAATTTGATGATTGAGCAGTTAAAAACTTAAGAATAATTGATTTTGGCGCTGGTTGATTCCATCTTGTTCTCTTGGAATTCATCAAAAGACACCTTAAACTTGATGAGAGGTCCGGCACGTGTCCGGACCTCTCATCCACGTCATACACGGCAACCTGTCACTGCCTGTGTCACAAGAATCAAAAGCGACGACGTGGGAAACCAAGACGTGCAGTAATGGTCAATCACGCCGTTGGACACAGTGGACCGATGGAAATAGACAGGTTGCAGCGCACTGGCCAATCATTCAATTCCTCCTGACCTACTCTACGTTCCCGCTCATCATGGACCACTACCTCCAGAAGGCCTCCTTCGAGGAGCGTTTGCGGCTGATCATGCACGCTACAGGGCAAGGCCCTCAACCTGTACACCTTCACTGCGTCGCCCTGTCCGTCGTCCATGAAAGCTTGTCAATCTCACAGTGGACGCGACTGAATGACCCCGGTTGCATGCCCCCGATGACTACTCTATCTACGTGTCCCCAAGTCTACAGAGTCAACACCGTTCGCACTCCCTTCTAACATCCCTCTCGTTTTGTACCAGCTGTCCGCAGATAGCAGCTCTGAGCTCTCCATTGACGTCTCCGTGACCGTCCGTCCTTGTCGTCCGTGAACGGTGTGGATCTTTAGTCCTGGGGCCGGATTGTCAAGCACCAAGGAAAGCACCCCGCAATCTGACACGCGTCATCCAACTGCAGCTGAGAAGGGCAAGGCGCCAGCCACGTCCCTCTCCAAGCGTGCAACCAGGGAGCTCCCAAGAAGTAGGCTCCCTCCAGTAGCTCTTGTCATCAACGATGGCGGGTGTGCGACTGCCAGACAAAGTGACATCGACGTTAGCAACAACAGCACCAACTGCAGCGGCAGTGATTCCTCGGCATGCGACGGCCCGTCATCCTCCTCAACTGACGGTCAGGATAGCGACGAATCCACAGGCAGCATGCGTTTTGGCACTCTAGTTGTCGGAAAAAACGATGACAGTCTCCACCACCGGTGCCTCTACCGGGGTATCGACGTCACGGAAGATGAAGAAGTACACCGACTGGTTCGGCTCTTGCCATTCTTGTACCATCTACGAGGCCTACAAAACTCAACCAACATACTACTAGCTTAGCCTACTACCGTGCAGCGTCTCTGTCGCACGTTTTGAACACCGGATGGCTATTGCGTGTTCGATTGTCTCGCGGCCTCCATACTATGGGGGTGGTTTGTGGAGGGCACAAAAATCGTGAAGAAGCAATATGAGGAGGCAGTGCTAGCTTCAATCGCCGCAACACCATCGGCTCCTGTGTCCAACAGAAAATTCACGCATGGCTTCAGGAGAAAGAGGGCCTGGCTCTCGAGTGAACCTAACATGATGGCAAAGATCAGGAAGGAGTTATTGTCTGCACGTGCCGTTGCATTTGCACTCAACAGCAAGATGATTTGCCAGCTCGTGTGTGGCATCATCGCTCGCCATGCACCAGATGAGCCGGTAAAGACGGGCCTCAAAGCCTTCGGAAGCTCATGGGTCTATGCTTTCGTAAGCTAAGAGTTAAGATTAGGATGGCGAGCTGGGATCACCGCCGCTCAGAAGGTGTCGGATGACCGGGAGAAGAAAGTTCTCACCTTCCATCAACGCACAGCTTGTATGGTCCGCATGTATGGCCTCAAGCCATTCATGGTGCTAAACGCAGCCCATGCAAGCGTTCAACTCATGCCAGGCGTTGGACACACCTAGGCACTGGTGGGCAGCGATGACGTCGACATCCTGGGACTGGAGGATAAGTTTTGCATCGCAGTTATCGTCACCAGCTCGATGCCCGGCAATCTTTTGCCCATGCAACTCATCTATGGCTGGAAGACAGCACGCTATCTGCGGTCCAGAGACCACGCTGCACGTTGCCAAGAAGCGGGCTGGAACCTCACATTTTCCCAGACATACTGGGCGAACGCAGACACTACCAACAAGTCGGTCTGTGCATCGTCCTCCCATATCATAGGCGTACATGCAAGGCGCTCTGTGGTAAGGAAAGAGAGGCAGACATGCTCCTCGTCCTCATCTCCTGGCACCCTCAATACGACTCTTTCCAAGCATGGCCGTGGACCAACTTTACATACATAAGAACTGTGTACATCCCCGTAGGAGGTACACCTTAGGCACAGCTTGCGGACGTCGGGCTCATGCGTCCACTTGAAAGTAAACTAGAGGAGCTGTTTGCCAAGTGGGGTATTGAGCGGACAAGGAAAGGAGAACAATAAAGTTGGCATGAAGCTTATAAAAGAGGCGGCCTGTGAGTGGTCTTATGAAGCGTGGATGCACATGTGTGGCGAATAACCTATTGTCAAGAATGCATGGGTGTTGCCTAACTTCCCTCGCGTCTTTGATCCCTCTTTCCAGCGTTTCGCAACTCCATACGCTGGACAAATCCTGTTTTTTAGTGATGACATGGAGGAGAAGGACGTGGTGGTGTAAATGAAGTTGCATTATATGAAGCCATTTTGCGTGCAAGTGTCTATTGTAATCCATCTCTTAGTAAATTGTGTTTCATCTTCTTCTCTCACTTGTTTTCTTGGCCCATCAAATTCTTGAACATGGCACGACGTGATAGTTGTCTGACATTTGTAACTTCAGTACGTACAACATGTTTTGTACCATTATGACACAGTGCAATGAACTCGAAAACAAAACTTGCATGGTGATACATTGAATTCGATTTGTACACTTTCAAATTGTTTTAGTACTGCTTTCAACTCAACGAAGCAAGAAATTTAATGAATAAAGAAGGAATAATAATCAAATTGTAATTCACCAGGGTATCGAGGCGTGTCTTTGTAGATTTCTAGCGCTGTCGAGAAGTTGATCACACCGTATCGAAACATTGATACGGTCCGCGAAAGATTTATCGACCATTCTAGAAAGTGGTCAAACTTGTTGGAACCTTCAAGAACAGAAGATTAAAAGTCGGCGCAGATGGCCAAAATGTCCACGTCCAAGCGGTGTACAAATCCTGAGGTTGACGCGCGGTGGGTCACAAATGTAATGACATGAATTCCCACTCGCAAAGTTTGGAGACTTGTGTACAGCAATGACGTAACACTTTCCCCCTTTGACCTATGACGTCTCGGCACGTTAGTCGATGTATGCCGGTGATGCCTTTAATTCTCCTCAATTATAGACTCATGGGGTTTCCAACTATTGTGCACGGCATCGTAGCTGTGCCACTCGACAAGATATTATGTCATTTGTCCAAAGTATCGATGTTTGAGGATATCCTTGAGTACGTACTCCGTGTCTCTTGGCAGGGTCCCAATAGTGCTTGAGCTTGCTGGCGTGGAAAACCGGATGGATCTCCATGCTGTCTAGTAGGCAAAGTCAAACAATGATAGGGGTTTACGATCACTTTATCTCAAACGGTCCCAACCTTGGAGTTTGAGCTCTGTGAGGTCTTGTCCATAAAGTTTGATGTTCTTTGAGCTAAGTAGAATGTGATCAGCAACACAAAACATGTCGTCACTACCATGTTGGTATGCAGTTCGCTTAATCACCATCTGCACCTTCACGAGGGTTTGTCATGTTTCTTTAAGCACTCGAGAGGTCAAGGCCATGGATGCCAACCGCACAAATTCTCTGGCTCTGAAATCCTACTGGTGTGGCGGTAACTTTGCCTTACTCCACCTTGGATGGAATCTTTCCAGTTGCAGTGGAAGTTGCTGAATTACATGCAAATTTGGCGGTCAGTAGTTTTGTCATCCACTCAGTTTCGTGGGGCTCGTATAATGTACGGCGAAGTTTCTTGAGCGTCTGATTTGCACGCTCAGTTTGCAAGTCGGTTTACGGATGAAACGATGTTGATACCGGGATCCGACTGTCGTAACGTGTCATCAATTCACGCCAAAACGGCTAGTCAAGTGGCCTTCTCAGTTGCCAATGATGGAACGTGGCACTCTGTGCAGACACACGATGTGCTTTAGAAGCAATCATGTTGTTCTCTCAACAGCAATGACGGTCGTTGTCGGAATAGTGGGACATTTTTCAAACCTGTCTCCCACCACAAGGATTGCATCGAAAGCCTCCAAAGTGGCGGAAGCCCCATTAGAAGTCCATGCTGATATGGATCAAAGTCTTCATTGGAGCGGGGAATGGTTGGATTAGTCCTAGTTGCATGGTGCACCAAGTGTTTTGCCTCTAACAGGTGTCCCACGATTTGCAGACTACTCTGTCCAGATACAGCCCCACCTATGGTACTTTCTACTTTCTTGAACGTCTTTTCCTCACCAAACTGTCGACTTGGACCAATTTCATGTCACTCCTCTGATTGTATTCTTTGTAGCTCCTTGCTCATGGGTACAATGCTTGGCGAGTAAATCCTCGTTGCCAGTAGAGATCATCAAACAAAAACTTGGTTTTGTCATTCCCGTCGAACTCCTTGTAACCCTTTGCAAACAGCCTCGTGAGGTACATGTCTCCTTGGACAAGCAACATGCTGATCTCGACCATCAAGTCTGGACATCGACTGAGAGTGTCTTCTTGATTCCATTTTAGAGGTGGGTAGTTGATGTCATTATCAGAGTTGAACGTGAGGAGGTCCATATAATGAGTTTGTCAAGAGATCTGATTTGGCTGAGTGTTGAGATGTTTGAGTATGTGGTGGTCAGTACGCACGGCATGTCATCAACATTTCGAGTAGCACCACGTCTTGACATATACAAGTGCATGAACATATGGCCTCATGCATCTGTGTTTCATGCATCGTGTTGTTCAGCTACTATCCGTGTACATATTTTGACATATATGTGACATGTTGTTCTCAATTGCCATTTGCTTGGAGGAGAATGGCTCAGATTATCCGATTGGACGTGTCAGTGGCCACAATGTAGTCCAATGTTGGGCCGGTGCCAATGTCATAGAATTTTTCAAAGAGATGAATGCTTCATGGTCGAAAACCTCCCATGTAACACAACAGATGAACGGGGTGCGAGCCTCTGTGGGTATGCGAGCCCTTGGGACCCATTTCTCATGGCAATTGTGCAGGTTGGTTGTGGCGCTGAACTTTGTCATGAAGTAAAGTCTCTCAACAATGACTCATGTCACAAGTATGCCCCGACCATGTTTGGGACACGAAGAGTATCCTCTTCATAGGAAAACTCAAGGGGGAGAATGGAGGATATTTACATCATCCTTCCATCTTGTCGACGGGTTGTAGCGGTTCGATTAGACACATTTCTCTCGTCAAGTCAGTCCATTAAGCTATATATCAGTGTCCACGTGAAAATCCTAGGTTTCTGGCATGGTTGCCGATGGGGTGGTGGTGGCAAAATATCTTTGTACGTGCGAGGATATTTTGCCACCACTCGGTGTCCCTCGTCCGATCGTGTGGCCAACACGTTTATAAAAATGTGTTTGCCACGCCACCAGGTGGAGGTGGCACCCGGCGGGGTGGTCGCATTGGAACGCCCGCCGGTGGCCCCTTGCAAGCCCCCACGTCATGGCAAGGGGCCTCGTAAGGGGCCCCTTGACGGGTGGGAAGCCCATCATGAATATCCACAATGGGCTCGCATTCCACTGCTGGAGGTCGCGAAACCTCAAGCGGCGGCCGGATAGTGCCTTGTACTATCCGGCCGCCGCCCTTTTACAAGGAAAAATCTTCTACAAAGCTTCCTCTTTGTGATTCTGGTGAACAAGGAGTCCTCCTTGCCGTCCAGAAGACCAAAATGGGAATATCCTCAATGTTCCAACATGGGATTCGGCAGATCTTGTAGGAACAAAGGAGCCTATTGAGGCAACGTAACAAAGTGGCATGGATTATGCCAGGTTTGTTACATTCCTCCCCATTTACTCTGAACCTTCCTTGGTTTTGGAGGGTCTACATTGGGTGTTGGTGGAAGGATACATGCTTTGTTGATCAACAAAATAATTACTAGGCACATCCATTAGATCATGCGTCATTGCACAGGGAGAGAAAACTCAAAAGATTGAGATTTATATACTTCACAAGCACAAGATCGTACATAGTTCAGCCAAGTTCACATAAATGATTTTCACGGCTAACGCTTTCTCTCCCTCTTGCGAGGAGTATCGCCGTGACCATCAGCCTAGGTGTCCCCATGCATCCGAGATCGCCGCAGTTGTGCTCTTGTCTGTACTCTGACAGGTGAAGGTTCCCTGTGTGGGGCTTGTGCCAGGATGGTACCCCCGGGGGCACGAGTGCAAAAGTGAGCAGCCTGGTCTTGCCAATAGTCCTTGATCATGACGTCCGGGACACGACTCACAGGCTCCCAACTGTTGTGTTCAGGTCCACAACCGATCCAGCTCACGAGGTATTCCTTCACAACACGTTTACCATGTGTACGTTCGCAGTGTTGGAGGAGCCCATGTACCTCATACTGGCCGTCACTTGTGAGCATTGGAGGCGGTGGCTGAACCGTTCCTGGTGCTGATAAAGGTGCAAGAAGACTGACGTGAAACACGTCATGAATCTTCATGGCCTTTGGAAGAGCAAGGCGGTAAGCAACCTCACCAATCTTGAGGGTGATCTTGAATGGTCTGACCCAGTTTGGAAGGATCTTCCTTGCTCTAGGCACTTTCAGATGCATATTCTTTGTGCTCAAAAGTACCTAGTTGCTGACGGAAAATGTGACATCATGGTGACCTGCATCGGCATAGGCCTTTTGGTGCTACTTCGATGCATGGACGTATTCATGTGCTTTTTGGTGAAGAGTGTCCATGCGATCGGTAAAGGCCTGGACGGAGGGTACGTGATTCTCACTGCCCCCGCACCTCACCAAGGAGACAGGTAGTAGCGGATGCCGGCTGTAGTTCAGAAATAATGGTGTCAACTTTGTGGATTCTTGAACAGATTTGTTGGAGGCAAAAGTCTGTCGGACTGAGAAAATCATCCCAGTCATCCATCGAAGGATCCACGTACTGTATTGACTCGAACATTCGCTCACTTTTAGAATTCCAGTTCAGTGTTTCTCATATTCTCCCATTTTTGGGGCATTTTGAATTTTACTAGTGCCCATTCAATGGGGTCGTTCAATAAACTATTGTTTTCTATATTTGTCCACTGCTCAGGTCCTATGGGTGGCTGGAGCCCAATCCTTCGAACAAGCAAAGTTCGAAGCTCCGAACTTCACTTGCGTGTGTCCGCGTGGAGCCGATCATGGGCAACAGTCCGATCCTCCCTGCCCATTTCCTACACGAATTTGTTTCGCGTGGGAGACGAGCAATGAGTGTCTAGTCATTCGTAGGACTAATTGTCTTTTTTTAGAGATGCCTATATCCCCGTTCGTGGGTGAACCCGAATTCTGTGTTAGATTTAAGGGCAACACTATGGGCAATCTTTTTGATTTGATAATACAATTTCAGAGATTACTCGCTTAAACGGACAAAATCTTATTAGCGAACGGATGGGAGAATGACAAAAAATTATTCTGAACGAATCTACCCGTCAGTACGGTACATCTAGAGCATCTGCTCCACAGTTCGGTTCATCTTTTCAGTTTGTCCATCCGTTTGTGGATAAAAATTAGTGGAAATTTCTTGGCGGGTGCCAACGATGTCACCAAGAGCTCGCCAGAACTTACTTGGAAATCGCACGTCTTGATCAGAGGTAATGCACAATGGCAACCCGTGTTGTCTAACAACAGTGTTATGAAAGACCTCGTTATGAAAGATGTGTGTCTTTGCCTCAGTACTGGCATGCGTGGTTGTGGGTATAAAATGCGCCATCTTGATCAAGGATGTGACCATCACGAGGATAGAATCATGGCCACGAGGTGTCTTGGGTAAGTCAATGATGAAGCCGTATTGATCAATGTTACCCTGGTCAAACCATGGATCATCCAAGTTTCCCATTCGGATATGCTGCAAGAACGGCGTGAAATGCACCGTCGGTATTGGTGGTTGGCATAGGGGGTTATCAGACATGGGCATATCTTGGTTCTGTACGTCTTTATAGCTAAGGGATCGCGCTTGTAGTATGATGAGAACCGCATTGAACGAAGTGCGATTCAACGGGTCTCTACATTCGTACGACCACATCAATATTCTCACTAGAAGTGGAATCCGCTCAAGTAATCGCTCCAACGAGCTTGTCATTGAGAAAGGTTGGGTTGCGACTAAAAAAATACTAGGGGATTGTGGTCTGTGACCACTGTGAATCTACCCTCGGTACCTTCTAGGTAGCTACACCAAACCTTCGAGGCATGTACTACCGTAAGTAACTCTTGGTCACTTGTAGTGTAGCGATTCTTACCACCTGAGCGTTTATGACTCTCATCCTCATAACATAGAGATAGCCCTTATCCTGAAGATAGATGTTTCATAGAGCACCTCCTATGGTTTTTGGGATCCGGGAGTGTAAGCACAGGTGAAGATGTCATTATTTTCTTGGCACGCATAAATGCATGTTTATACTTATCAGACAATATCCATTTTATGTCTTTACATGTGAAAACTGTGAGTGGGATGACAAAGCTAGAGTAGCCTTGCATGAAGCAACGGAAGTAGTTCTCCAAGCTTAAAAAGGCTTGTATCTCACCCAAATTAAATGGCTGAGGCTAGTCCACAATAGCTTGCACTTGGCGAGGATCCACTCCTATTTCTTTGCTACAAATGATGAAGCCTAAACACTGTAGCTCGGGTTGTTCGAGAGCACACTTTTCCATCTTGGTGAAGAACTTCTCCTTGCCGAGGATCTCGAGCATGATACACAGATGTTGTACATGCTCCTTATGATTCTTTGAGAGCACCATGATATCGTCAAGGTCCACCAATACGGTTTTGTACAACTGGTCATGGAAAATGTGACTCATTGTGGCTTGAAATATTGTTCGGACATTAGTAAGATAAAATGTCAACACTCGTAACTAATAATTTATCAGATGTGTGCGAAACGTGGTTTTGGAAAAATGTTCTTCAGTAATCCGACTTTGGTGATATCCTTGAGCCAAATCAAGGGAGAAGAAAACCTTTGACGCATGGTAGTCAAGGAGATCCTCACTCCTTGGCAAGGGATGACAAATTTTAGTTGTCAGGCTGTTTAACGCATGGTAGTCAATACACATACGCAAACCTCTATCCTTCTTGTAAACGGGTGGAATGGGAGCTCCAACTGGAGAGCTGCTTTGGTTCAATCCTTTCCTTGGCCAAGTATTCCTTGATTTGTCGTTTGACTTCTTCAAGCTTTGCAGGACCGAGGCAATACATTAGCCAAAATGATGGCCTTATTCCTGGCTCAAAAGGGTTTGTATGACCAACATTCCGTTCTGGCGGTAGACTATCAGGTAGTGGGCCAAAAACGTCAGAGAACTCTCTAAGGAGAGAATGGACATCACTAAAGAATGACAGCGGATTGTCGTCATTGACCTTACGAAGTTGCACTAGGAGTACGTTTTACCTATTACGCAAGTAGCATTTCACTTGAAGGGTCAAAAGGACGGATTGTTCACTCTTGTGAGAGGGTTTTGTGCAATCCAGAGGCAAACGTATGATGAAACGCTTGCCTTTTTGTACAGTGAGGGTCTTTGTGATCCAAATCATGAATATCTTATGCTCATTAAGCCAAAGATCCTCCCAAAGATTTTCAAAATGATATGTCAAGTCAATGACATTAATGTTGACGATTGTTGTGAGAGCTCCTAGCTTGAGCCTTTCCCGACATATGCTGAGTACATTGACCTCACGATCATCACTGATGGTGACCTTTTCCTCGCGAGGCGTGCATCTCAGTCTTAGTTGCCACACACAAGAGACACTGATGAACCTATCATCAATACTTGTGCCAACTAGGACTTACACGCGTGCCCCAACCAGATGACTTGTAACTTGCATTGTCATCTTTGCATGTGAGGAGTGTGTGAACACGATCTATGGAGGCTTGACCTGCAAGTGTTACATGAAAAGGTGTTATGCGTTACGACATAGCTCAACAGAGTCACCCACTTTCTCCCATATGTAGTTTCCATTTTTAACATGATACTAGAGTTACAATCCATTTAAGAGTTCTTTCTTGGCACCCGCAAAGGTTAGAACTGTAACAGTCACTTGCGTGAGTAAGTTCATCTTGTGGACTACATTTTCCAGCTCAAGCACTTTGTTTCATTTGTCATGTGGTTACGATCAAACAAGTGTGATTATGCAAACATTCATCATTAATGAGATGCAAGAGTGGACAATGGCAAAAGAGAGACACAGAGTCACTACTCATGGAGATGTAGAAAACAACAGAAAACAAAGACCCAGTGAGGCATTCCAACTGTTGTACATCACCATCCTGGAACATGAAAGCGTGTTCAACATCCAAGGATCTCTCAGCAACAGCCCCAAGTGGTTTTCTACTACCGGCCACTAGGGGATTCAAAAACCCTTTCTATAGCCTACTAGTCCGTAACCACGTCCACCAAGCGGCTCTTGTTGTATTCATCAGGCTGATAAAGAAATGAGAAAATGTTACCTTTACGAGGATGACGTCTTATTGGGTGCTGAGATCTCAAAGGCTCTTAAGCGCCTGAGTGACTATTGGCTTATCCAAGCACATGGACTTGGCCACTTGGAAGCCATGCATGGAGCTCTTGCTTGAGCTCCATAACATTAAACAATGAGATGGGATGCCATCGGGCTAGCTTGCCTTTACAGTGCACCCCTCTCATCAGTGAAGAAACGGCTGAAAGTGTTATATGTGGAAATACCTCAGTCGGTCCCCAAACCTCACTGGACAGACCTGTATAAGATTCTCATGGAATTGTAAAGTAGGGATTCCATCCCTTAGCAAGCGTCCATGCGTCTGTAGAAAATCAACCAGGGTGACCGAAAGCCTGTGGAATACCTCCAAGATTGGGACAACACATTGGAAAATTTTACTGATGAGGATTTCCATCCCATGTGGCAAATCATGGATTGGCTCACCAATGGCCTTTTAACGAGTCCCTTGCTCATGCTTATACACTAGATCTCCAAGGCTTGCCTTGGAAAACACTAATGAACAGGGCAAAGTCAAGCATGATAAGGGACAAGGAAACTGCCAGAATGCCAAGGGCATCAATGTGGCCCGTCGAACGATCATTATGGGTATCACCCGTGAGGCTTTGGACATCATCATGTGATGGATGCTTAGCTTTGTGACCTTGGGATGGATGGGCGAGATCAGTCTTTTCGGCCATGCCACCAGCCACCAATGTACCCATGATGTTCACCATGCTACTAAATGCATCAGGATGAACATGCTGCTTGAGGACAATCACGCTTTTGGTGAGCTGGGTACATGAAATTGCATCGAGTAGATACTCTTATGCCTTAGCATCTTGGAAACGGTTAAGTGCCTCAGCGATGTTTGCTGGATCCTTTTGCAGTCCCTGGCCTGCCTTAGACATGATGATCGTGTTGGCGGCCGTAGCACCGTTCTGTGCTCTTTGAGGTGTCCCTTGCTCAATGCGAGCCAAGGGACCATCCTGGAATTGTGGGATTGGTGCGCATGCCAAGGTAGGAAACGTGTTCCTCCCATTACCACGTACTGATATGCCATCCGGGTCAGCACCGCGAGATGTATGACCAGTAGGTGGCTTAGGGCCACTGTTCCCCTTTGCTAGGATCGAATTCCTAACAGCTTCCACCTTGTAAAAGGTACGGATTTTGAGGTCCAAGAGGTGGTCGATCGTGTCCAAGGTCGGAGCATCAATGCTCTTGAGAGGATCATCATCCTCTTCAGCTGGTGCCTCCAATGAGAGGCGATCTTCATTTGCTTCAACGTCATCATCTTCACCCTCTGCAACAACGGGGTCTGTGTCCACCATGTCGGCTTTGCCGGCGGTACTAGCAAGGCCCTCCGCCTTATCACCAATGCGTGGATAAGACGACATCCCCTTGGCTTTCTCCTTTCCCTACACGACATCCTTTGCGACAGGGCTCCCACATAACTTCATCTTTGTGAAACTGGTGGATGCGGCATGGCCGGTACTCATCCCACAAGTACTCTTCGTCGGCGACATCGTACAAGGAGCACAATTGCCGGATGCGCTTAGGTCACTCTCCTTTGCTGGAGTTTTTGGAGGGCCTCCTCCTGCCACGGACATGGGGAGACCACCTCCCACCATGGCTGGTGGGGAGGGGTGAAGGGGGCAAAGAAAGGGAAGAGGAGGTAAGAGGTTGGTAAGGTGCAATGACAAGTAGAATTTGAATGTATCAGCAACCTCTTTAGTTGATTCTAAACACTCTTGGCTGAAGAAAGTCGAAATAAATTGATTCCCATTATTTTCACCTTCTTTTGCAAAGAAAAGTGCCAAAATATCCCTCATTTTTACTTTATACCCGTGAAATGAGGTAAACCGTAAAGGGCGGTATTTCTCTTGCTATGTGGATGAGAAAAATATATACTTTCTTGACTGAAATAGGGAGAAACAACCTGTTTTTGGAGGTTTTGATCCCTGCACTGTAGCTGGCAGCAAAGGTGTTCAAAGACGGCAGGTGATGGTGCACTGGAAAATTTGTCTCAAGAGCTTTCCTGCATGTAAAGTTTAGAGTTGTATGCTGCCTGCATCGCCTCTTCAAAGTTGGGATATGTTTATAAAGAACATACCCCGGCTACGGAAAAACGCGGCTGCGGACCTTGTCATTAAGAACGGTCTAGTCTGTTACTTCTGTGTTGTTCTAAGGATGGTGGAGCCGTTGGCTAATCAATCTACTCCACTGAAGTTTAGTGAGGATGAGTGGAGTGATGACAACAGCTTCCTAGCGGTGACATAGCAGGTTTCAGGTCGTCCAGCGACGAAGTCACCAAAAGTGACGACTAGCTCACGGATACCAATGTTACACGAAGGGTGAACGGGTTGTGAGACTTTGTGGGTGTGCGAGCCCTCGGGACAGGATTGCTCAAGGCAATTGCATAGGTTGATTGTAGAGCTTAACTTCATCGTGAAGTGAAGTCTCTCCACAATGACTCCTCTCATAAGTATGCCCTGAGAGGTCAGGGAACGGAGTCAATTCTCATCATAGGAGAATCCAAGAGGGAGCATAAAGGATATCATTTTATCCGTCCATTTTTTCGGCGAGTTGAAGCGGCTCGACTACGTACATTTCTCTCGTTGAGTCAACCCATTAAGCTATGTTTCATTGTCCACATAGAAACCCAAGGTTTCTGGTGTGGTTTAGGATTGGGAGATGGTATATTCACATGTGCAAGGGTATTTTGCCAACACTCGGTTCCCCTCGTCCGATGGTATAGCCAACACGTTTACAAAGACATGTTTGCCACGCCACTGGGTTGAGGTAGAATCAGTGGGGATGGCGCGTCCGAATGCTTGTGGTGGCCCCTCACAAACCCCCTCGTCATGGCGAGGGGCCTCGTGAGTGGTCCCGTGATGGGTGGAAACTCCTTGCGATGTTGCATTCAGCCACGCCCAATGTGATAGCACGGGCCCGGCATAGCCCATCGCGAATAATCACGATGGGCTCGTGCTCTGCCGCAGGAGGTCGCGAGACCTCAAGCGACACCCGGATATTCCGAGGCACCATCCAGTTATCCGGATAGCTCGAGGCTCTTCCTCCTCCTTTGAGAGGAGGAAGCTTCTACAATTTTTCTTCTTTGTGAGGTTGGACGGCAAGGAGTCTTCCTCGCCGTCCAGAAGACCGACAGGGGAATATCCCCAATTTTTCCAACATGGGCCACGGCAGACCTTTTAGGAACAAAGGCGCCGATCTAGGCAACGTGACAAAGTGGCACAGATTATGTCAGGTTTGTTACATGCCAACTCCACTTGGTAGTTGTACAAGTGAGATCGGAGGAAGGCAATGTCACCCAAGTGTAATCCTTCATAAATTGATGGTAGTTGTTGTAGAATCCCAAAGGTACCTAGACGTCCTGAATGTTGGTTGGTCTCTATCAAGAATTTTTCCGCCTCCATTTTTTTTGGATCCACGCTTATATGCCTGCCACTGATTATGTGGGCCTTCAACTCAATTAAAGTTGACTGAAACCACATTTTGAAAGTTTTCCGTTAACGTCTATCGTGCTCCTGCGGGGTACATGTGTACACCAGGATGTTGGCAAGATGCACGACTACAAAATCATCGAGATATAACTAAAAAGTATTGTTGATGGCCGCTATATACTTTTGCAAGATATTTTATGAGTCCAAACAGCATAATTGTCCATTCGAAGTGCCCTTGAATGATACGGAACAACGTATTTTTTATGTCCTTATCGGATTTGTGGATTTGATGCTAGCCGTAGCAGGTCGGTTTTAGTGAACGTTCTTGTCTTGCGGAGTTTGTCAAAATTTGCATGTGCTCGCGGTAGGGGGTAATTGTTCTTGTCAATGATGCCTGTCAACACCCATTAGTCCACCCACATTAGCATCTCGCCGGTTTTTTTCTTTTTCCAGGTGTAGCATACAGTGAACCGGATGACCTGATGAGCCCCTTAGCATCTCGTCCGACTATTTTTTGAGCTCGTCCATTTCGTGGTTGAACATCCAATAGGTCCCCTTGAAGATCATTCTACTTCCCGGCAGTAGATTTATTTGATGATCGAAATTGCATTGCAAAGACAATCCTCAAGACAGTTTATCAGGAAAAGCCTCCTTGACAAGAGATACAAACTCCTCTGAAAGTGCTGCAAGTGTTTTTAGTGTTGGGAGGATGATGCTGATGCTGTTACATGTGCTTTTGCAACCTCCTCCGCTTCCCCTGACTCCACGTGGACTAGTCAGGCTCGTGCTCTGCGTGGAGGTACCGCTTGGTCACGTCTAGTGATATTGGTTGTACTATTTTGTGACTTCTATTTCTTCCTTTGTTTCTTCCCTTAAGCACCGTTGTGTCATGGGTCACTCAATCAGATGCATGTGTCATTTCTTGCCATTAATACTAATGTCAACTATTCTGCTGCTCCAATCCACTTACCGATTGTTCTGGAACATGAAATCACGCCCGGAGATGATTATGTGATCGCTCATTGGTCAAGTCCTTCCGACTGTTATGTCATGCAGATCCTTCAACTTGTAGTCAGAGTGGTTCACGAAGTCGAAGGATCTGTAGGAGTCCATCAAGGAATTTTTCTTGAAATACCCCTGGCTCAATGTGCAAACCGAGCTTCCAAACTATGTCGTTGCTGGTGCAAATCATGATAACCTTCTCCACTCAATAGTGCCAGTACCATTGTGTGACTTTTACAACCCCTCGGTTGTACTCAAAGTAGTAACGCTGGTTGGTCGTCCTCGTACCCCTCATCGAACTTTGTGATTTCATCAACCTTAATGTGTAGTGATGTGAGCTGTTCAGATGGGTGATTTCGGTGTAGATTCTTCTTATTAGAAATAAGGTTCTCCGTCTCCTCTCATCCTTTTCCCTTTTCCTACTCCATGTTTTTCTCCATGAATTCTCCCCCTTTTTTTCCTGCTTCTATTGCTTCCAACAAGCACGCAAGATGTGACCTAGTTTTCCGCAAGTGCAACAGCTTGTGATTGCGTTGATTGACAGCGCAATCTTTATCAGAGGTGAGGATTTTGCCAGATGCAGCTTCTTCCTGCCACAATATGGACTGTGGCCTTGGAGGCGCTAGCCATCCTGCATTCCTGTGTTAGATTCGGCGTCATCCATACAATCAACTGTTGAGATCATTTCTTGAAGTTCAACTTGGATAAAAGAAATGATTACCCTCAGGGTTTTGTGCTTGAGTGTATTGTTGTAGCACAACAGAGTTCATCTGGAATGAGGTGAGTGCTGGTGATGATTTTGCAAAACTGATGTGTGTACTTTTCCACGCTTGACTGGTAACAGAAGCATTAAATTTTGTTCCATGCGTCAGACTTGTTGTTCATTTTTCCAAAGCGAGGGATAATGACACGCGCAAAGTTCATCCAGCTTTTTGGTGGAGTCGGTGAGTCATTCCATGTCAGATTGATCTACTCAAGAGGTGAACTTGTACACATAATGATGTGAGAGTGTTCGCATGGGCCATTGATTTAGCTTCTTTCATCTTTTGTTATTGTTGGATAGTCTTTAGATAAGACCATCAACTCAATGTTGTGCTACACGAAAGTGAGGCCATGAGGTCAATCTTCTTCTTGTCATTTTCAACCATAGCAACAGTGAAATAGACCTCCAAACTCGTTAGCAAAGTCAAAACTGTCACTCCTCTCACATATTTAGGAGAAGATGGCGCTAGAAGTGCCAGCCAAACATGGGGTTCAATACAGAGGTGGTTTTTTGTCTCGGTGAGTACTCCTCTCCACACGTGTGCACTCTAACTCCCATCCATTATCGTGGTGAGTTGTTGAAGCTCTGGAGCCCCGATGGCCTCTTGTATACATCCTGATTAATGCGAGCTTGATAGCTGGTGTCTCTCATTAGGTCATGTGTCGTCTCGACGGGCAACAACAGAGGCAAAAGGTTCACCGAGCCTACAGAATACGTCACTGGATTTTCGGTCAGAATCATCGGAATTATGCCATTGACCGCGAATACTACAGCTAATACCTGGTTCACCTTGAGAGCATCGTTGCCTGCATTCTGCTCATCCTCTACTACTAGAGGATTCGCCGGAAACTAGTGCCTATTGCATTGTGTGTATAATCTTTTCACCGTCATTTTTACAAAGTCTACAATATTCTTGATGATGGAAATGCATTGAATACTTGCAGTTTATTTTTGCCTTAAAGCTATTTTGTTAGCTGTCCCTCCTCTGCCCCTATGCTCTCATACCAAGTGTTACACCAAGCAAAATGTGGATGGTTCACAGGGATGAGGTGGGGAGCAGAAGAAAAAACAAGGAATTGGGACAATTCGATCATTTATATCTCCACATTGATAGGGTACTAATTAAGAGTGATAAATTAACTACTTAATCATTTACTTTATTACTACAAATTACTTTTTACTTAATTCAATGATAAGTAACGGACATGCTGAACACATGCATAATGGTGAGAAAGAGTGAGGCATACGTAGGGACTTGGACGCACGCTTCGAATGACGAGTTCGATGCCGAATGAGTGGTTATTTTAAGAAACATCACCGAGAAGTGAGGGATTTTTTTAGAATACCAAGGCGCATCGTTACAAAATTCTAGTACCACCAAGAACCCGACCGAAAAGTATCCAAATGTAAATATGATTCGCGACAGTTCTTTCGTCCAATATAGAAAGTGGTTGGACTTGTCAGAACCTTCACAAACGAAACACTAAAGATTGAGGCATGTGGCCAGACTTTTCCCGTGTGAGAGGCATAATAATCCTGAGGTTGACGTGTGGTGGAAGACAAATGTAATGACAAAAATACGCACTCGCAGAGTTTAGGGTCACGTGTATGTCAAGGATGCACAAGTCTCCTTTTGTTCATTTTGAAACGGCGACAATGGGAGAATCCATCTCCATATACCCCATGTACATGGGGTATAGCCCATCATACATAAGCCCATTATGGCAAGTTTTATCAATGGACTGGCAACGTTTAACATCAGCCGTGGGACTTTGATGGTTGCCAAAAAATCATGTCCAACGTCTGGGCATGTTTTCCATTGCATCCAACAAAGCGACTTTTTTTTAGCCCTCCTTTTCTCCAAGTCATGGATAGGTGAGAGGTAGGATGCATAATAGGTGTATAGGCATTTTGTTACTTAATCTAAGGACTTTCAACAACTAGCTTGTCCAAGTCAGAGGACCGAAAATGAGCGCAAGAGATTTTTCTATCATCCACTCAGCTCCGCCGTAAACCTCCCAGATGCATCTAGTTGGAAATTGATTTCATGGAGACTGGTCAACAGAGACTGACGTATGTGATGCAGACAGCACACATACAGTATTCTCATTGCACCCAAGTGGTGCTCTACACAACAACTTAAGTTGGATGGAGATCAGCATCAAGAGGGGTATGGTATCACATTTTTTTATTGTAATCAAAAGTGACAACACATCCACTGCCCAGCAAAAGGCCAATTTCCTCTCACCCTATCTTCCATGCTTGATTGTGTGATGTATCGTATGTTTAGGGGTCCGCCTGGATAGGGTTGGAATCGTGGATTGGTCGAACTCAACCCACGATTCCAACCAAATCGGCACCTGCCTCGCAAGTTCCAGTCGTCGCTTGGTTGAACGACGACATCGCACGCCGTTTTCCAATTTTTTTTCTTCTTTTTCTGCACGGGTTCAGCACGTTCTTTTCTTCATATTCGTGAGCTCACCCCTCATTTATCCAAAGTGAAGGCTAGCTTCCAGCTATCAGCTCTTGGACCAACGATGGCTGGATCGAGGGGTGGTGCTGGTTGGGAAATTTGGGCGAGGTTGGCTGGGCGTCAGGCCATGCTGTGAGCATCAAAAAGTGCATGGTCACGATGTCTCCTTCGATCCCGTCGCCATGTGCCGCATCTGACAGCAGAGAGGACGTGTACCAGCTACTTTCATGCTAGAGCTCGCGCATGCACTTCGCGTCCCTTCAGTCCAAGCGATGTTGGACCGAGGGGTGGCAATGGTTGAACGTGCTCGGATCGTTGGGCGAGCTTGGTTGGGTCAGTGGCCCATGGCATCGCATGCAGACATTACCTGCCAATGCGTGAAAGTAGGCATGGGGAAAGAGGTCATATCGTCTGAGGTCGCGATGTTGCCCATCCGACGGCCACCTAGGATGGTTTGATTTGTTTGCACACAGCTGCAGCTGCATGTGGCATAATCGTGCATGCTTGAAATGGACAAAAAATCTGGGACGTTAAAATGTCGATGTTTCAACCAGGCAAAACAACCAACCAGCCGCAAGTTGAAAATGTTCAACCAACCCACAATTCCAACCCTATCCAGGCGCGCCCTAGAATGGATAACTTCTCCAAGAAACATCTTTCCATTAAGCCCATGTAACCAAGGATTTTCACATGGAGGGAAACGCGAGGGGATAAGGGTATTGGAAATGTTGCTTGACAGATGTCGGGCGACGTTTACGACCTCGATACAGCTTTTCCATTATCTTTCAACACCAGAATCCCCTCGAGGATTTTCAACCAAGTAAAAATCCTCCCGTAATACACACATGGTTTTGTGCAATAGTTTTTCGTGCAACCTATCGGACCCTGTCACAACAGGGAATGGCAGGTTCTCTTTTCAAGCATGGGAAGTATCCAATAGTATGCCCCTTAAACACACAAGGTTACATCTGTTGGTGTGTGTGGCTTCCACCTGTCACGAGCGACGGCAAGGAGAGCAGCGCTACATAAGAGCGCGACGACATGATCCCGGATGCGGACCTCGGAGACACCGACGCATCGGCAGGTGGTAAACCTCCACTCGGAGCTGACCGACGACTGCCCCAGCATCGTGGATGCTGTCTCAGACCTCCTGCAGGTTTTCTGCAGTCTATCCTTGATGCGGACGCAGCTGGCACCGGAGCACCGACGAGTGCTGGCTCCATCCACCAGCAGCTGCCAAAGAGCTGCCACGACGCCCTGGGTGCCTGCCGGGGTGCTTTGCGGTTTTTCTGCAGACGCTAGAGTTTTCTCAATGGACTGGCTCTTGAGCCTGATTTGCATGTTTTGTATTTCCTGTCCACCGATCGGTGCCGGACTTGTGTGTGTGACCAGTCGTAGCGTCCGGCTTGAGATTTTGCATCTCTATGTTCAGACGGCGTAGCGTTCTGATTTGTCTGCGCAGAGTTACGGCGAAAATAGTGTTTTTGGGCCGGTTTTAGGACAGACCTTGCACTGCTGCATGCGACACCTGTCATGCGCCGCGGCAGGTATTCATACTGTGGACTTGTCATTTGTTATCTCTCTGTGCAATTATATTCAGTTTGAGTTACCTGACACTCTGTTCGTGTCCCAACCCAGACCCTTGCAGTTTTGTCTCTAACTTGTGACTGTTGTCACACGCTGACCTGGCGCTGACGCCTAGTGTCGCGGCAAGTGGTTAGGAAGGTTCTAGGAAACTTTTCATGGTATCAGAGCAGCGAGACCTCTCTCGCTGAGCTGCGCCGCAGAGATGCAGCACCGGCAGCAGCAATGAAAGTCACCACCGCCGCCGTATCCCGGGACTCGTTGCAGCCGTTTTCAGGAGCGACATCACCACGCAGTCCCGTCCACCTCACCCGGTGAGCTGTGGCAGTCACCAGCTCCAGCAGCCAAGCGAAGCAGCAGCAGCAGCAGCGGGTGGCAGCAGAAAGTCGTTTCTGGCTGGGCATTCTGACAAGAAAAAAAAAGGGGGTAAGCAACTCGTAGCAGCAGCTCGCTTGCAGCAACAGCTCGCAGCGCGAATCGGCGGCTGCGAGCAGCAACAGCTCGCAGCGGAACCAACAGCGAGCAGCGGCAGCGGCAGCAAGCAGCACCAGCGGCAGCAGCAGCCGTGGGCAGCAGCAGCAGCGCGGCGACAGCAGCAGCAGCATTGCGCGAGCTGCAGCGCCAGCAGCAAGAGTAGCAGCAGCACTATTGCAGCAGCAGCAGCATCATTGCAACAGCAGCAGCTACAGCAGCGGCGTGCAGCAGGCGCAGCGGCAGCCATAGCAGCAGCGGCGGCGGCGAGCAGCTGCAGCAGCTGCTGTAGCAGCATTCGCAACAGCAACAGCAACAGGCAGCAGTTGCAGCAGCAGCCGAGAGCAGCCGCAGCAATAGTAGCAGCAGATAGCAGCTGCAGCAGCAGCAGCAGCAGCAGTTGCTGCAGCAACCGCAGCAGCAGTTACTGCTGCAGCTGCTGCTGTCGGGTCTGAGGGGGACCCGACGCGAGGGACCCCGCCCAAGAGGGGGGGGGTCCGGTCGATCGGGCCCGTCGTGCCCTCGGAGGGCGCGACAGTGCCGGCCAAGCGTCGGCGCTTGAGCCGGCGCATGCCGGCCAGACGCCGGCCCCCCGCCGGCTGAGAGGGACAGGGGAGGCCGACGGGCGGCCTCCGGTCGGCTACACGCTGGGGGGGGAGCGAGCCTCCCCCTCCAGTGTGCTCGCTGCGAGGGTCGAGCCAAACCGAAAAAAAAAGGAAGAGAAAAGAGGGAGGGGGGGGCTCGAGTGGGGCACCCCAGAAAATCCCAAAGGGGGCACCCGAGGAGGTGGCACCATCAAAAACAAAACAAAACAAAACAAAGAGAAAAAGGAAAAAAAACAAAGGGGTGATTTTTTTTAATTATTTTATTTTTTAGTGTGGTTTGAGACCAATACTGTCGGCTGACGACGGGAACCGCTGTAGCAGCAGCCGCTGTGAGAGTCGCAGCAATAGTAGCAAAAGCGAAGGTGGCTTGAGGCCACAGCCGTCTGTTGACGACGGCAACCGGTACAGCATCAGCGGCACCGAAGGCGACTTGAGGTCGCACATTGCGACAGTTGCGCCATCGTCGACGGGTGCAACATTGTAGCAACACACTACGGCTGAGGTTGTCACCTTGACTAACGACATCGCAGCCTGTCTGAGAGACGTTGCTGCACTCGTATCCCTCTACGTGGTGCTTTGCACCACCGGGGTTGAGTGTGTGAGATTACCTACGCTCAGCTCTCGACATGAGCTGCGAAGCGTGGCCGTGGGCGTTGCCATCGCTGTGGTCTGCGCCTGAGCCTCAGCCATGGCAGCCGCCACAGGTACAGTGGTCCATGCAGCCGTGGCACAAGTCCCACTTGTCCTCAGCATTTTCGTGCTATTACTATCGAGATAGGCAGCATGGCTGGCGCCAGTGCCGACAGTGCCCTCCTGGGTAGCATCCCCCCCTGGATACGATCCTCTCCACCTCCTTCAGTGGATACGTAACCGAGTGATGCCACAGCGCTTCTGCGTGGTGATATGGCCGCCCTACACATGGAGGTCCGGAACCTCAAGCGCATGGTCCAGCAACTCCTTGACCACGTGACTTCCGAGCGAGCTGCCACTCCGTCGCAGGTGTCGCCTCCCACTTCATCCTCATCTTCCTCCTGATCCTGCATCCCTTCCTCCGACGATGCTAGCATACCGGATCTCTCGTCTACATCCGTCGCCCTCCGCTCCGTCTTGGAGGCTGTCGGCATCNCTTCAGTGGATACGTAACCGAGTGATGCCACAGCGCTTCTGCGTGGTGATATGGCCGCCCTACACATGGAGGTCCGGAACCTCAAGCGCATGGTCCAGCAACTCCTTGACCACGTGACTTCCGAGCGAGCTGCCACTCCGTCGCAGGTGTCGCCTCCCACTTCATCCTCATCTTCCTCCTGATCCTGCATCCCTTCCTCCGACGATGCTAGCATACCGGATCTCTCGTCTACATCCGTCACCCTCCGCTCCGTCTTGGAGGCTATCGGCATCATACCAACGGACGGACCCACAGCCCCTCGCCGCACCGCTCGTTCTTGCACTCGTCGTGCGTGGCGGCGAGCTACTCGTCTTGCACGGCGTGCACAGGCACCAACACCAGATGCGATTGTGGGAGGAGTCACACGTGACGAGACCCCCTCGTCCCCTGTCCTTGGCTTGGTCTGCCGAGTCCCCACAGCTCCTGCCGAGGTGTCAGTCGTGGGGGGGATGGTTTGTCCGCTGATGACCGCGGTGGAGCTCAGCATTGGTGAGGCGACTGTTGTGGAGCGCAGGATGGTTGAGGCGGATGACGCTACACAACAGGCTCAGTTAGCACAGTGTTCGGGGGGGGGCGACGTCTGTCGTGATGGAGACTCTTCGTCAGAGGAGGATTGGTTCGATGCTGAGTCAGAGTCAGGGATGGAGATGGTGATCGTTGATGCCTTGGCGGATGACGTGACGACGGCCGGTGCCAGAGCTGCGCCCGACGATGTGCACGCTCCCGCATTAGCTGGTGCGGAGACAGCTGCCATGGTGCCAGGAGCAGCAGCAGGACGAGCAGGTGATACAGATGCTGATGCTCGGCCCACAGCAGACGCCCAGGTGGTTCTGGCAGATAGTGTTGGGCAGCAGGAGGAGGTGATGGACTGCCAGGACGAGGCAGACTTCCTCTATGAGGACCAGTCGTCCGTTGTGGAGTGGTCAGACGTAGGGTCGGAGGCAGACGTAGAGGCCCAGTGCGCTGCCGTATTTGCAGTAGCCGTGGCACAAGCACGAGATGGCCCCTCGGTGACAGCAGACGTCCGCGTGTGCGACATGGAGGATGCGGAGCAAGCTGCGGACCTCCGTCCCCTCGCTGCCCTGACCGATGTCACTGGCACCATGGCGGTTCCAGCCGATGATACAGCTACAGTGGTGGCTACAGAACCTGTACCCGAGCGCCTACGCTCCGCGGTCGACGAGCAGGAGGCAGTGGTGGCTCGAGCGGAGGCGCACGTACAGAGTCTCATGGTCGAGCTCCGGGAGGCCAGCAACCGTTCTTACACCGTGGATGTTCCAGCACGACGGGCTGTCGAGGAGTGTGTGGAGGATGTCCAGAGGCGTCTCGAGGCAGCCGAGTGCTCTCTACAGGATGCACGTCTGGGACAGGCGGACCTCCAGCAGCAGGTGGATGATGGGCTGCGCACCAGGGGTCACGAGGAGCACCACGGCACTGACCGCACCTTCGATGACCACGACGACGCCACGGATGCAGCTGTACCTACACATGTCGACGTCCGGCCAGCAGCTGACGGCCGAGCAACAGGTGTGTCACGAGCAGCAGGTGTCTTCGCAACAGTTGTTCCTACAGCTCCAGACGACTTACGTGACGACTCGTTGTCTTGCGCTCCCGCTCTACCAGCACCTCGTGGCCCGACGGCACTTCAGTCGATGATTGACGTAGAGGACGTCGACTTGTGCGAAGAGCAGGCGCAGCTCCACTCCTTCCTACGTGGTGAGACCTCGAGGCTACAGGAGGCTCTGGCTCGTGCCGACGCGCACACTATCGAGGTCCACCGTCAGGTTCGTTGCGCGACTGACCGTCTACATGCCGCAGATGCAGCCAGCCGGTCGACTGCCGCTTCAGAGCTTGTAGAGCTCCACACACGCCTCGACGCTGCAGAAGCCGCGAGGCGATATGCAGCTCAGCAGCTGGAGGCCATACAGCAGGCGATTGTTTTGGAGGAGGCCCTCAGCGCTGCACCAATCACATCAGCAGATGACGACAGTAGTGACGACTACAACAGCAATGACGATGACAACGATGACGCCGCTCCGGGATGAGGCTCTGTGCGGACACATCCCACCAGCATCGTCGTCACCCTTGCTATTGCTGTGCAGGGGTATGTGGCCATGGGGGAGCCGCGCTCCCTCCTCACGGATTGTGTTGGAAGCAGCCATCAGCTTTGCTCGTACTGTCAGCCTCTGCAGCCCAGGGAGAGTGTTGGTGTGTGCACTTTGGTCTGACACCTTTTTGAGGACAGCGAGGTTACTTAGGGTGCAGCACGATGCTATGGTCCAGGTTATGCTGGTCGAGACCCGCGCACCTGGTGAGTTTCACCGGTGTGATGTGGAGACCCATTGCCTCTATGTGTTATGTATGATCCATGCTAGGTTATGCTGGTCGAGACCCGCGCACATGTTGAGTTCTACCGGTGTGACGTGGAGACCCATTGCATACATGTGTTGTGTATGATCCATGCATGATGTGGTCGAGACCCAGACACCCAGAGACACTTTTCCGGGGTCACGAAGAGACCTGTTTCTCTGTCTCTCTTGCTTGATGTTTGACACGTAGGTGTGTGATTCACTTCGTGCATGGTCGAGACCCGGGCATTTGGTGGGATGCACCATTGTCACGAGGAGACCCTGTGCTGTGGTATGCTTGATCAGTGCTCGCTATGATTGGTTCCCTGAGCCATCATCTCTTGCCTTCGCTCAGACATCATTATGTTGACAGTTGTGTCAGCCAGGGGGAGTGTTGGTGTGTGTGGCTCCCACCTGTCACGAGCGACGGCAAGGAGAGCAGCGCTACATAAGAGCGCGACGACATGATCCCGGATGCGGACCTCGGAAACACCGACGCGTCGGCAGGTGGTAAACCTCCACTCGGAGCTGACCGACGACTGCCCCAGCATCGTGGATGCTGTCTCGGACCTCCTGCAGGTTTTCTGCAGTCTATCCTTGATGCGGACACAGCTGGCACCGGAGCACCGACGAGTGGTGGCTCCATCCACCAGCAACTGCCAAAGAGCTGCCACGACGCCCTGGGTGCTTGCCGGGGTGCTTTGCGGTTTTTCTGCAGACGCTAGAGTTTTCTCGGTGGAGTGGCTCTTGAGCCCGATTTGCACGTTTTGTATTTCTTGTCCACCGATCGGTGCCGGACTTGTGTGTGTGACCAGTCGTAGCGTCCGGCTTGAGATTCTGCATCTCTATGTTCAGACGGCGTAGCGTTCTGATTTGTCCGCGCAGAGTTACGGCCAAAATAGTGTTTTGGGCCGGTTTTAGGACAGACCTTGCACTGCCGCGTGCGACCCCTGTCATGCGCCGCGACAGGTATTTATACTGTGGATTTGTCATTTGTTATCTCTCTCTGCAATTGTATTCAGTTTGAGTTTCCTGACACTCTGTTCGTGTCCCAACCCAGACCCTTGCAGTTTTGTCTCTAACTTGTGACTGTTGTCACACGCTGACCTGGCGCTGACGCCTAGTGTCGCGGCAAGTGGTTAGGAAGGTTCTAGGAAACTTATCAACATCAAGTTTCACATAAATGGAGAATCGTTGAAAGTTCAGTGCAGAACACAATAATCTATAATAAGTTCTATCTTACCTTCAATGAAATGTATTGGAGCTGTTGAGTGCAAATGTACAATGAAAAGAAAAAAAAAGTTGCACTTAAGGTTTAAGGAGCTCTAGTCGAGCTACAAGTGTAACGCCACATCATGAGAAGATCCTTGGAGAAACTCTGCCAAGAAGTCAATGGGCTTTGAGGATATCAAGGCCCTTTTTAAAAAAAGTATAGTGATGTCAAGAAAACAACAAAACAAAGGGTGAAAACAGTTCCTAATTATTCTTTCGGTGATCCTGGAAAGTGCTAGAGTCTGTCAGAATGTTTTGCAAAACAACACTACAGGTTGTGGCAGGTGGCCAAAACCTCCTCAGCCAAACGATATAAACATCAGGAGGGCGACTTCTAGTGGACCACATCTGTAATTACATATAGGCCGATGTGTGGATTTTAGAAACTTGTGTACTTCATGGATGTAACACTTCACCACAGGAGAATTTGCAGCAGTCGTAACATGACGTTTGACTCTGATATGACTGGAAAAGGCCAAGCGGCACATTTGGCATGGAGCTCAACGTGGATAGTCTACGTCGAGTCAAAGGGATACAGAGAGATAGCATTAGGAATGAGATCAAATGAACAACCTCATGCACCTTCACACTTGTGAAGTTTGAAGCCACTTTGAAGGAACTTGTTGAAGTTTTTTAGGAATGTCAAGGGTTTTCTCTTAAAGAACTGCCCCTAGAACAACCTCCTCCACAACATAGTGTTGACCATAAGAAAGACACATAAGCAGGGTAAAAAGGACATATCAGATGGGCGAGTACGAAGTGAAGTAGCGTGTTGGCTGGTGCTTCCCATTGTGCCAGGTTTCGACCTGGCGGGCAACGGCGGGGGCGAAGGGTTTGCTCAGCTCGAGGGGTCTGCACGTGGTTGGCCGCCGCAGTCGTCGGTACTGTGACATTTGCCGCGAAAGTTACCGTTGTTGCCTGGTTCGCTTGGAGAACATCGTTGACCACATGCTACTGATCCTCCGTCGTCGAAGTCTTCCTCGGTTACTATTGCTCGTTGCAGGATGCGCTTGCTCCATTCACCGTTGTCGCAAGGTCTGCGAACTTTTGAACGGTGGAGATGCGTTGAAGACTAGTGCGGGGTTGTCGCCTCATATTTAATGTGTTGGCTGCCCCTCCAGCGTCCCTGCCCTCTGATGCCAAGTGTTAGGCTGAGCGAAACGTAGGTGGTTCACAGGGATGAGGTGCAGAGCAGGAGACGATTCGAGGAATTACAACAAATGGATAACTTGTTTTTTATTGTAGGTGTACTCCAATGACAAGTGTTGAACAAGTGGATCGATGATAGTGCAGAAATACTATGACGAGAATAACAAAGAGGCATATGTTGGATCTTTGGCGTGCGAGCCGAGTGACTCGTGTGATGCTGCGTTGTGAGTGGTCGCTTCAAGAAACTCTGCTGAAGTCAAGGGGTTTCAAGACTATTGAGGTGCAATTTTATAGAATTCTAGCAGCGTCGAGAGGTCAACAGAACCGTATTGAAATATAGATACAATTTGCGATACTTGTGTCGACTATTCTAGAAAGTGGTCGAAGTTGTCAGAACCTTTCGAAGCAAAACAACGGAAGTCGAGGCAAGTTGCAAAAATGACCTCGGCCAGACAGTGTAAAAATCTTGACTTTGACATGCGTTGGGCCATAAATGTAAGGAAAAAAATGCCCACATGCAGATTTTAGGGACTCGTGTACGTCTAGGACGTAACATCAAAGCCTGGGAACTCCCAGAGTTCGCTGTGGAGTTGATCAAAGAGGAGTCTCACGTCATATGTTTGCTCGTGTTGCTCAAAGAGGAAGCCCAAGACCTCAATTATACCTCGTTTTTGTGTACAACATGGTACATCTGCGTTCGACAGTTCTGACTCTTCTCATCCAAGTTCACTTATTGTTGATTACAAATCTCCCTGTTGTCCCAAGACCTATAATATTATTTTGCTTCATGTATCCTATCATTTTACTATCCATGTTCCGCTCAGCGTAACATGGGCAAGTGGGGCGGATCGGGCTTATTGTTTCTAAGCTGGGGCCGATGGGGCTTATTGTTCAGATGTGTGTTATTGTTCTTCACTAGGCGTTTGTCGCGCTTCCGCCCTTGCGGAAATACTTCCTCGAAACGCGTGAGGATCGAGGTGGAGGCGCTTTTGGGAGGCCGCTGCGGCGCCGGCTGAGGGTACTTCAGCTGAACCCCACAAGCCATCGGGTACTGCTGTCCGAAACGACCCCAGACTTGGAGCTCCGTTTCATCCCAGGTTGGCGTGTCACTATGAGCAAGAGTAGCTTCACTTTTTCGTCGAAGCGGGTAGAAAAGCCCGCTGCGCCAAAGCTGCAATGCTCGTGTAAGTCGTCATCGCAGGCAATGAGCACTGCTTCCGAATCAAGCTTGTCGCTTCGCGTACCCGCATCGAGCATGGAGGGATCTGAGTCCTGCATGAGTTCAGACTCGTCAAACAATGTTAGCTGTGGTTCTTCCAAGCCGGCACTTCAAGCCAGAAGAGTATCTCTCCTCGTTCCAAACTTGGACGTTGAAGTGTCGTCGCCATTCAAGCTTGCCAGGGCGGGCAATCACGTTGACAAAAGCTCGTACAAGCGCCCGGCTGAGCGCCAGGTAAGAAGCTTTCTGGTCCAGCTTGTAACGGCTTGTTTCATTGTTCCTCTGTGTGATTCCTAACCCGTGCGCGCTCTTCGCGCAGGTGACTCGGAGAACAACTTCGCGTCCGGCGCAAAGGCCCTTGCCAAGAATCGATGATCCAGAGGAGTGACCAAGCTACGAATAACCTCAAATTTTTATTCACTATTCAATTTATTAGACTAATTTTACTTTTAACTGCGTGACTGAAGACGCCGTGTACAGTATGGCATCGGTATGAATAAAAAGTCCTAGTCACCGACTGGGTCGCATTGTACAGCAGCCAATGAAAGGCCTCTGACCTCTATGTGGCTTCTGTCTTTCCTCAAACATGCGCTTGGGAGCCTGCTTGGCCAATTCCGGGCAAAAAGATCGTTTTTGTCCGGAATTGTGATTCTTATTTGGATGCCGTACTGTACAAACGTAATGTCTGCCTGCTCGGAGCTTGGCGCCCGTGGTTCAGAACGCCTGTGCAAGAGCAAGAGAAGAATCGGTTGTCATCATGAGTCGCCTTAGCTGGAGCTGACACAATGAGTGATTTTTCGTTGAGGCTGAATGAGAGATGTCTTCAGTTAAAAGGAATTCTCTTCTCCGTGGAGTGTCCTTGCGAAGACTGATTATATGTGTAAGGGCTCCTTCCTCTTGACCAAGGAGATGCATGAAGGGTCGAATGGCAGAAAAATGTCGCAGTGAGATTCAAATCAGCACGTGTCAATTGGGGAAGAAACTGACGGAACTCTTGATTCTTCTCTGACACATCATGACCAAGAGACACTGTTTCCTGCAATATGGGAACGCCTTACGTAGATCTCACCTCACAAGAGACCATATCCTGTGGCACAAGGGTTGCAAAGTTCCGGTGGGAATCCAACTGAGCAGGAAAGCATTCTCTTCAATTCATCAATCCACCAGCAGATGCTATCGCCTCCAACACTGAGTTCACACGGTGCAATTTCCGGACGTTGCACCGTTGAGTCAGCATTTTATGGAATGTTGCTTCTGCTGGAAGAAGTGTGGGCTCCCCCAAGTACACACTCCAATGAGGTCGGTCTGAGGGTTCCCCACTGTTTGGCCCAAAGGGCAAGCACAAAGCTTGCCTAATGTCTGGGACTGCAAAGTCATGAGGGCCTGTGTTGGGGGGAGCACTAGCCTCCAAGCATTGTTGACCGTTCTTAGGGAGCACCACTCGTCATCCTAGCAATGCTGCATGAGCACCCTCTTGTCGGACTGAGAATTTGAAGAATCGCTGACGCCTACCGGAACAGAGACCGCTTTTACTTGTTTATCTGGCAATACATTGTGCCCATCATGTACAGCTAGATTGAGTAGATTTTTTTTTGAATGGACAAGATAGCAGGTCTAGATATTTCGAACCAACAGGAGCAGTACGGTGATGCCCCACCC
>SZWC01014442.1:4377-19724 GCA_023375785.1 Penium margaritaceum
AGGAGGGGGGGGTGCGTCCGGCCTGTCCGGCCCTCCCACCCGTACACGCTCGCTCGCTCGCTCGCTGAGCGAGCGAGTGAGCGAGTGAGCGAGTGGCCGCCGAGGGAGGGGGGGGTCCGCCCCTCTCCACTGTCGGCCCCTCCGTCGGTTGGCCGACGGGGCCGACGGGCCCCTCCGAGGGGCCCCTCGGAGGGGCACGACGGGGCCCTCCGAGGGCCCCCCCCTCTAAAGGAGGGAAGGGGGGGGGGGCGAAAGGGGCCAAAGGGCTCCCCCCCCTCGGAGAGGCCCCCTGATGTGGGATGAGGGGGCCCCTCCGAGGGGGCGGGGGCCCTCACAGGAGGGCTGCGAGGCCCTCCAGCAGCAACAGCTGCAGCGGCGGGTGCAGCTGCTGCGATTGCTGCTGCTGCTGCTGCTTCCGCCGCTACTGCTGCTGCTACTCTGCGCAGCAGCTGCTGCTGCTTAATGCTGCCGCCGCTGCTGCTGCTGCAACTTCTGTTTTTTTTCTTCTTTTTTCTTTCGCTTTGCACGCTGCTGCTGCTGCGGCTGCTGCTGCTGCTACTGCTGCTGCTGCTGCTGCTTCTGCTACTGCTGCGTCGCTGCTTGCTGCTGCACGCTGCTGCTTCTGCTCGCTGCTGCCACGGCTGCAAGCTGCTGCTGCGTCGCTGCTGCTCGTGCACGCTGCTGCTGCCAACGCGTGCTGCTGCTACTGCTGCTGCTTCTACTGCTGCTGTTGTGCGCGGCTCACCGCCCCTGTGGCGTTCACGTGCAGTCGCTTCGCGCTCCCTCACGCTGCTGCCGGCGTAGCGCCACGTGGCGCGTTCTCTTAGCGTTCCGCCCACTGCTACTGCTTCTGCTGCTCACACGCCCCCCTGTGCTCTGATACCAAATTGGAAATAATTTTTAGGGCATGCAGGCCCATGGAAAACGAACATGAGCTCTGTGTGTGAGTGCGACGCAAGACGACAAGAATTTGGCTAAGTCTGGAACGCTGAATGTAAAGAACAAGGAGAGTTTACAAATGAACCCCTAGCGGGCTTATATAGGGGCGCCGGTAGCTAACCGCACCGGGCCCCGTCACCCCTGTTGAACCCAAATGAGTCAACAGGGAAAACACACTGCATACGCCACGAGAGCAACAAAGGTGGTCTCCTCGAGGCACCGGAACAGCTCTCCGAGTGCCCGGGTCTCGACCACCGAGAAAATATGAGCAGTGCCAAAAAATCTCGGAATCAACGTCCAGACATCACAGACGGCTTTCCGAACATCGGAAGCCCCACAACAGCCATCGGGTCTCCTCGTCGCACCGGTACACTCAACCGGGTACGCGGGTCTCAACCCACCGAGAAAACTCTCCTACCTCCTGACAAGCCCACATGGCTGCCGGAACGCATCGACCGCGTCTCCCCGGCGCTGTCGTAGGTGCTGGAGAAGTCTCGGTGCAGTCCGGAGGCCCGTCGTGTCGTCACGCCCTCCTCTGCCATATACCCCGAATGTGGGTATATCGGNGGCTTATATAGGGGCGCCGGTAGCTAACCGCACCGGGCCCCGTCACCCCTGTTGAACCCAAATGAGTCAACAGGGAAAACACACTGCATACGCCACGAGAGCAACAAAGGTGGTCTCCTCGAGGCACCGGAACAGCTCTCCGAGTGCCCGGGTCTCGACCACTTAGAAAATATGAGTAGTGCCAAAAAATCTCGGAATCAACGTCCAGACATCACAGACGGCTTTCCGAACATCGGAAGCCCCACAACAGCCATCGGGTCTCCTCGTCGCACCGGTACAGTCAACCGGGTACGCGGGTCTCAACCCACCGAGAAAACTCTCCTACCTCCTGACAAGCCCACATGGCTGCCGGAACGCATCGACCGCATCTCCCCGGCGCTTTCGTAGGTGCTGGAGAAGTCTCGGTGCAGTCCGGAGGCCCGTCGTGTCGTCACGCCCTCCTCTGCCATATACCCCGAATGTGGGTATATCGGTAAACTAGCAGTGTCGGTCGTGACGGGTGGAAGCCACACAAACCAACAATTTTGGCATGGTATCAGAGCATAGGGGGGCCACGTGAGCNGAATCAACGTCCAGACATCACAGACGGCTTTCCGAACATCGGAAGCCCCACAACAGCCATCGGGTCTCCTCGTCGCACCGGTACACTCAACCGGGTACGCGGGTCTCAACCCACCGAGAAAACTCTCCTACCTCCTGACAAGCCCACATGGCTGCCGGAACGCATCGACCGCGTCTCCCCGGCGCTTTCGTAGGTGCTGGAGAAGTCTCGGTGCAGTCCGGAGGCCCGTCGTGTCGTCACGCCCTCCTTTGCCATATACCCCGAATGTGGGTATATCGGTAAACTAGCAGTGTCGGTCGTGACGGGTGGAAGCCACACAAACCAACAATTTTGGCATGGTATCAGAGCATAGGGGGGCCACGTGAGCATCAAGCAGCAGAGCAGACCTGAAATGCAGCCGAGGTGCGCCATGTGGCGCCACGGAGGCAAAGGCGCACAGGAGCAGCAACATGTTTACAACACTGACGAGCATGGCACTCGCTTAATCTTTAAGTTCAACGTTCGTTCTTTCTCAAGATTTTCGGGTGCTGCCGCACCCTTTGTCTGGCCGGCAGAAGCACCAGCCGGTAGCCTCCACTGCATAGCACAAGGTCTAATAGTACTCAACGTTGTGAGTTGTCGGCCGGCAAGCTGAAACGGGCAGCTTGCAGCACCACGCGAGCAGCATGCAACTTCGGCAGCACATGCATTGTGCAACAGCAGTAGCAGCAAAAACAATTGTGCTGAGCAGTTGCTTGCAGCTACCATAGTCTGACGTGTCATGCACACTAGGAAGTTTCCTGGTCAAAATCAAGCAGCGCGAAGCAGCGAGAAGCATCGGCTACATCATTGAGCAGCAACAGCGGGAGCAAGCAGTTGCAGTCGTCATAGCAACTTTTAGCCTCGGCAGCGCAATGTCTCTTGGTGCCATAGGCTCATCTTGCAGTTTCTCAGTTGACAGCGAGCATCATGCACCGCGGAGCCAGCAGTGAGCAGCAGCTGATGTAGCTGCGAAGGAGCAGCAACATTGCTGATACGCAACAACAACCAGCTACGTTTAGCCAGCAGCAGTAATAGCAACAACAATAGCGGACACACAGTAGAAGCAGTGACAGCGCCAGCATTGCATAGATAAGAGGGCTGACGCAACTGCAGCAACTGCGAATTGCCAACAGCAGCGAGCGAGGCAGCATGTTGGCTGGGTCGAGGACGCTTCAAGCAACGTGGCTGCAGTGTGCACTGCAGCCGTTGACGATCGTGGTCGACAATGTCACGTCACCAACACCTCGATCGAGGCTTCCGGTGAAGATCCACGGTGTTCATGTAGATTCGAAATCATGCACACGACCGTGGGTGGTGGCCCTCTTTACTCATTAGAACACGGACCTGATCCAACCATGTCACTCGAGAAACAAAACATTTCATCTAGGCCAAAGGTGCAATAGAGAAAGCTTGGTCACTCGATCACCCAAGGGATGTTCTTGCGACTTTCTCTTCAGAGCAAAATTCATTTTTATGCTCTCTATTTATGTATTTTTTCATCCATCCTTTTAAACATAAGAGGGGGGGGGGGCTTTCCTCCATATCCTTTTTATTTATTTTCTTCTCATCCTCCTTTAGCTCAAGCACATCTAACGTGCATAACAACCCTTTTTCTTTTTTGAGTTCACTTGATTTCGGGCTCTTGCCCCTGGTCTTTCACCTCGGGAGAGTGACAACCCCTCTCACCCTCATCACCTCTCAAAATCTCTCTAGGCACGATGTTTCCATGGCCAGGTCCACCTCCTAGCTCTTACTTCACACAAGCCATTTTGACTCTGCTTGGTGCTGGTGTTCTACCCTACTGATCTTGATATTCGATTAAAAATATTTTTTTGGTCCTTCTGGCTCAACGATTTTTTTCATCGAATTTAATAGGTACCACCTAAATAATTACTTTCCTGACTCGGGTACACAAATTTCATCAAAAACCAAAAAAATGCCTGAAAAAAATATCGACGCGATCTCACCTCCGGTCATATCTTCAGGTCTTGACGCGGAAACCATGTTTCCGCGTCAGATTTATCAGTCTGACGCGGCCTGCCGCGTCAGGCAAGCCGCGTCAGACTGACACGGCCTCGAAAACCGGTCATCGGCGATGGTCGAGACCGGTCGTCGTCGATTTTAAGGGTTATGCTTTTTGGTTCAACGAATTCCAAGGTACCACCTAAATAATTGTTTTCTCAAAACCCGTGCTCGAAAACAAAGATTCCCTAAATTATGGATTTGAAAAAAACGAATATCAAGATCAGTACGGTACATTCTCACCCTCTTCATCTGCGACACTCTGACATGCTGAGGCCACAGCCGGGGCCATCCCCACGTGGTCTCCCCGGCCATGTGTTCAAGTGGTTAGTTTCTACACTGCCGGAAGGCATCCTCTCCTATGCTCACTCTCATCACCGGTTGTCTCAGGACACGGTGATCCTACCGCCGACTCCACCACCTCATGATGTTGCTGGCCAGCCACTCTTGTGGTCGGTTTCTACACCACCAGGAGAGAGCGTTCCCCTTGCCGCATCCTGTCACGAGCCTACCGGTACGCTGACCCAGTCTCTGGTCTCACCCTTTCATGAGTACACTGGCCAGCCTCTTCTGTTGTCGGCTTTTACACCGATTGGAGCAGGTGCTCTACATGCCTATCAGAGTCATCAGCTTGACGACGTGGTGATCGGACAGCCTCCATCCTCTGGCCAGGTTTCACCATGGTCCTTCTTATCACCACCGTGAGACAGTGTTCTTCACGCTCATCCGCATCAACAGCCACCTTCACCGGCTGTGATGTGGCCTCCAGCACCACCATTCTGTGATGCACCACTCCAGTCGCTCCAATGGTCGGTCTCTACACTGCCGGGACACGGCATTCTCCATCCTCACTTGCATGACCCTTAGAGGATTGCTCCTCTCCCTCTGCAGCAGGATCCAGCTCTCCGTGACTTTGCCTGCCACTTCTGTGAAGATAGACAACATGGCTGGCATCAGTGTCGTCGGCGCCCCAGTGAGTGGCATCCACGTTGGCTTCAGTTCTGTGCATCACACGTGGACCTACCTGATTTCTCCCTCCCTCTCACGGGATCCTGGCAATCTTGTATGCTTAGCTCCAGATTCTTAGACAGATGGTGCAGCATATTCATCACCATTTCCTCTCAGACCAGACCGATTCCTCCTATCCGGCATCATCTTCTTCATCCTCCTCTGACAGACCTTCTCCAACTACACCGGACCTTTGCAGCCATTCTCCCCATCCTCTGCTCCACTGGCATCATGCTTCCGACGGTTGAGCCACTTCCTACTATCTCTCACATTCAGCCTCCTGCTCGACGACGTCGTCAACGTCCAGCGCGTCATGTCCGTCTCGTCTCTGGCACGTCTTCATCTCCACCAGCTCCTGTCATTACATCAGTCGAGGGAGGGTGTGTGCATCTGTCCACTTCGACTTCGACTACGAGAGTGAGCACCGGGGATGGAGCAAGAGCACCTAGTGTTGCATCAGTAGGAGGAGGTCCATTGACAGCGGCAACATCAGCTGTGACAGTTGCACTAGCTGCATGACCAGCCCCATCTGTTGGATCTGCTGCATTGCCGGCATCAGCGTCCTCTTTAGAATCTATAGCATCAGCAGCATTGGCAGGGTCAGCATCATCTACAGCCTCTACATGTTCAGCAGCATCGTCAGCATTAGCCCCATCTACACTGTCTGCATCCACGCCTTTTGCATCATCTACTGTACCAGCTGCATCAGCTACGACCAGCTGCACCAACTGCCCCACCTGCTACATCTATTACATCGCCAGCATTAGCATCCTCTACAGCACCAGCTGCCTCAGCTGTCCCAGATGCACCAGCCTCACCAGCTCCTCCATCTACTTATTCATCAGTATCAACATCATCATCTACAACATTCACAGCTTCAGCAACGTCTTCAACATCAGCCTCATCTGCAGCGCCTGCCCTACTTACAGTACCAGCTGCCTCCGCTATGACACCTACACCAGCTGTACCTTTGGTGTCGACATCACCAGCAGCATCAGCTTCATTTGGACTCTCAACTTCATCTTAATTGTTAGCTTCATCCTCTATATCAACTTAATTAGTTGCATCATCGATGTGGACACCTTTAGTAGCATCAGGTACTACGGCAGTGCCTGTGACGGCTGCATGTATATCCTTAGTTTCAACAACGCCAACTGCATCAGGTACGTCTACAGTGCCTTCATCTTTCACATTGGCCATGCTAGCTGCATTAGCTACAATGATCACACCATCTCCATCAGGTGCATCACTTTCACCATTGGTTTCAACGTCTTCATCAAGATCGTGTACATTGATATTGTCGGCATCTTCAGGAGCATCAGTTGCACCACCTATGTCAGCTGCGTCTACATCTGTTACTCCAGCTTCAGCATCATCCTCTTTAGGAGCATGAGCGGTGCCAGTGACATCACCGTCTTGTCTCGTGTCAACAGCTTTAGCAGCAGCTGGAGCGTTAGCATTGTCTGGATCATTGGCATCGTCATCTGCTCTAGATCATGCATCGGCTTCGTGTTTCACATCTGTGATAGCGCCTCCATCTTTTGCAGCATCACCATCTGGAGCCTCCGCAACATCTAATGCATCGACTTCATCCATAGCACTGGCAACATCAGCTGCATCTCTTGCACCATCAGCACCAGCTGTATTAGTAACACCAGTTGTACCAATTGTATCATCTGTGTTGACATCATCCACACCATCTGTAGCATTAGCTACATCGGTAACATCAGCTCCACTTTCAAAAACAGCTACATCAGTAGCATCAGCTGCATCAAAAGCATCAGCTGCATTGGTAGCATCAGCTACATCAGCTGTATCATCAGCATCGGCCTCATCAGCAACACCAGCTGCATCGACAACATCAGCTATGTCTGTTGATTCTTCATATGTGAGTGAATCATGTAGCAGCTGCTAGAGGCACCACTATGGTGTCCGAGATCATAGGGGGGGGGGGGGCAGCAGCAGACACCCAAGAGGGAGAGGAAAGATGCAGGAGCAATATTTGTAGCTACTACCTCGTCCTCGCACCTTCCTGGAAGCCACACAGACGAGGAAGAGACGCAGACGCATATCGCGTCAGCCACCCACGTCCCCTACGCCTGACTGCACCGGACTAAAACAGACATAACATTTTGCGTGCACAGGCTCGTTGGAAGCTTAGGTCACAAGCTTTCCATAGCCACCATGCTCGGCTCGTTTGGTGTTCTGTAGCCTCCAGCATTAATTGTCACGCGTCGCAGATCTAGATTTTTTTAACATTTCGAGCCGAGCATGGAATTAGGCCGTTTTGGTACTTTGTTTTCACATTTTCAAGCCAAGACTTCCACCACTGCATTCAGCACAGTCAGGAGCGCCTGTGGTCCAAATTTCGCTTGCTTCGGACAACCTTGATTTTCAAGTGTTGAAAATTTGAAATTTCAAATTTTCAGCACTTAGTCAAATTTCTGGACGGGAGGTCAGTTTTTTCCACCAATCCAAATTAGTGAGAAACACAGTCAGATTGTTGATCGGACCACTTTCACCATCCAGCACTTAACTGAGGGGAGACTACGCACCAACCCTGCATGGGGCGACAGTAGCAACATCGGAAGCAACAGCCGTGGCAGCAGCAGTAGCGGCAGTAGCAACAACAATAGCTACAATAGCAGCAGTAGCAGCAATAGCAGCAGCAACAGTGGCAGCAGCAGCAGCAGTAGTAGCAGTAGAGGCAACAACAGCAGTGGTAGCAGCAATAGCGGCAGTAGCAGCAGCGGCAACATCAACAACAGTAGCCGCAGCGACAACAGAGGCATCTGTAGCCTCAGTAGCAGCGGCAATAACCAATGAGGACAATGCCCAGTCAGCGACAATGCCCAGTCAGCAGTAGCAGCAGCAGCAGCAACAGCGGCAACGACAGCAGCAGCAGCGGCAGCAGCAACAGCAGTAGTAGTGGCAGCGGCAGTAGCAGCAGCGGCAGCAGCAGTAGTGGTAGCAGCAGCAACGGCAAAAACAACGGCAGCAGCAATGGCAGCAGCAACAGTAGTAGCCACAGCGGCAGCAGAGGTGTCAATAGCCTCAGCAGCAGTGACAATGCCAAGTGAGGACAATTTTCCGGCACGCAGGATAGCTCTGCAGACCTACCCACTGCAGACCCCATAGCGTATCTACAGCGCCAGGTCGATCAGCTGCGCCAGATGCTTGCCACAACTAGCACTAGCCAGACTGTCCTCCCCAGACAACCTGGTCCTGCTCTGACTGCGGTAGCGCAGACAGCAACGTAACAGTAGGTGCAGCAACAGCAGCAGACGGTGACTAGTGTCCTATGCGTTGGAGTGGCCGGCCTCTCTCAGCATAAGGGCTTCGAGTCCCCTCCTCCTACCCTCATTAGAGATGAGCAGTTTCTTTCTTGGGAACTGCTCAACCGCATCTGGGCATAGGGGGAGGGCCTATGGCTGTATCACACTCTTCCGCATGACGACACCATCCCGGAGAAGGTGCTTGAGGCAGGTGGTGCTGTCCGCGCACTCATCCTCACAGCTCCCGATGCTGACAGCACTTCCCTGGAGCCCTTCCTCGGTGCACTGATGACACCAGTGCTGACCCCTGACGGGCTTGGGGCACACTGACACGGCCGTATCGCGCCTCCGGTCAGGCAGCTGTCAGCCACCTCCTGAAGGAGTTCAACTCCCTTCACATGAGGGAGTCCGAGTCCTTCACCACCTACTGGCGATGTGCACAGGATATCCTACGCTGGCTCAAGACAACCGCGCCTCCCACGCTTGTCGCCCTCCTCACCATTAAGAATGGTGCCACTCCTACGTTTGCAAACATTTTTGTGTTCTATGGCCTACCCATCCTCGAGGCGCTGGCAGCCCAGGCCCTTTTCATGATATGGCTGTATGACCTCTTCCTCAGCGTGGAGGAAGCCCACAGGGACACAGAACTTCAGCGCGGTGGCTCTTCCGCGATCGTGGCTGCCACCTCTGGCGACTCCACCCCTTCTCCCGGTAATTCCTCCTCCAGTAGTGCCAAGGATAAGGGAAAGAAGGACGGGAAGGACAAGGGCAAGGGGTAGCAGTCTTCCTCCAATGGCACTACCCTGACGTGCCACAACTACGGCCAGACGGGGCACAACTGGTACATGTGCCCCATCCCTACTGACGAGGGCCGCATTGTCGTCGCCTTGCGACATTAGCGTGAGCGCCGCCTTGGCACCTCCGTTGTTACCACAGGCATCCCCTTCTCCCCTGGCAACACTGTGGCCACCACCTACTCTACCTCGCAGCTGGCTCCTCAACCTCAACCGCAGCTTCAGCCGTCCCTTCTCCATCAGTAGCAATAGGAGCAATATGTCCCACCAGAGCCATAGCCGTATGCAGTACTACTACAACAGTAGCAGTATGCTCCGACGCAGCCTGGATACTACTCACATCCTCTGTCGTAGTAGAGCGTGTATCCCCTGTCTAAATTTGTGACCTCGCAGTCCATGGAGCCCACCAACTATCGGCACTTGGATCCGCCAGCTACAGAGCTTCATCACCACGTATCTCGGCATCATGCCTCCTCCCCAGGGAAGTACAAGTTGTGTGACTGCTAGACGAGAGGTCTCCTACTGACAGACAAAGACCGACATCCGAGGGGACCTTGGAGAAGCCACCTGTTTCCCTTCGGGGCCGACTATGGATGATGTTGCATGGTTGGATGACTGGCATGATCGTTTCGTATGTGTACCGTCTGTCCAGCTTGCGATCTCTGTCTCCCTTCCCGGGCCCTGTTTTGTCGCTCACTATAACGTCACGGCCTTGGTCCGCGACCCTTCTGGTACTTGGATCATCAACTCCAGTGCCACGCATCACATGACATCCTGTCGCCAGGCGAAGCGTGCTTGGTCGCATTGGGAATGCTCACTGTGTCCGGACGGGGTCCGGGCAGATCTTGCCGGTCTGCGGTGTTGGCATCGTTTGTTTTCGTGGTCCATCTGATGACGTCTTCGTTACCAATATGCTATATGTGCCGGGTTTGGAACTCGGCCTCCTGTCTGACGAGGCTCTCGACCTCATGAGCATGGACTTCCGTCCCTCCCGTGGCATTGGCACTGTCTCTTTTCGCTCATCCAGTCAGGTCATGTTCTGTACTGTTTTCCGCGACAACCTTTGGCATGTCACTCCACTTCTTTCATCCGTCTCCCCTCCCTCGTCTGACAATGCACATGTGTTTGTCACCAGTGTTATTTCCCCCCAGTTCATGCACCTCCTTCACCGTCACCTTTACCACATACGCTTTGATGCTGTCGATACCATGCTCTGCACCCAACCCGCATTTGGAGTTGACCACTCCAATTTCCAGTGGCCTTGTCGCACCGAGTGCATTGACTGCGCCCAGGGCAAGATGCATCCAGCCTCCTATCCTGTGTCCTCCTCTCAGGCCACGTATCCACTGGAGCTCATCCATTTGGACCTCATGGGTCCTCTCCCGGTCACGTCTGTTGTCGAGGGTGGCCAGTATGTACTGACCCTCACGGGTGACTACTCCTGCTATCATTGGGTCATTTGCCTCCGCTAGAAGAGCGACGTGGCCTCCGCCATCCGTGCGTGGCACCTCGCGGCTGAGCACGAGTGCGGACGCGCCCTCCACAGTTTTTTGTCTGACCGCGGCGGCGAGTACATGTGGGACACTACTGCTTATCTCGCTAGTCATGGGGTCTATCATGAGACGTCCGCCCCTAGGACACAGTAGTAGAACGGTTTCTCCAAGTGCTGGAACTATACCACAACCGATGCTATCCGAACCATGCGTGTCGAGTCCGGTCTTTCGGAGGGCTTCCTCTTTGAGGCCATGTCCTACATGACGTTGGTGTAGAACTGCGTTCCCCATGGTCCCCTTCCTCGCTAGACCATGCCGTACACATTGTGGTGTGGTCAGTGGGCCGATCTTCGGCTTGCTTGTGTTTGGGGGTGCATCGCCAACGTCTGGCTCACCGAGGACCACCGAGATAGCAAGCTTGTCCCCGCGGCTGTCTCTGCACCTTTGTCGATGTCTCACGTCAGTCTAAGGCCCGGTACTTCTGGGACCCGGTGCGGCATTGAATTGATGAGTCCCACAATGTCCTGTTCTTTGAGGACCTCTTCCCTCACGAACTCCCTCGCATCCGGTCTACCTCCTCTCTGCTTCTATCATTGTCGTCTTGTGGGGGAGATCCTTGTTGCGCCGGCACTCCGGCTCCACAGCCACAGGTTCTGCCTGCATCAACATCCCCGACAGCAGATGGCCTGGATGCTCCTCTTGTTGTCCACCTCGCCACCCTATTCCCCTGCCGAAGGTGTCGCACGCCCGTCGGAGATGGAGTCCTCTCTTGAGTCCTCAGCCCAACCTGACCTCTTGGCTGACCCCCTTCCGGCCTCCAATGCACCCACCTCCATGGATCCCCCCGTGTCTAGCGGTTCCCCGGCACCGGATCCGGCACCTACCCTCGCCTTGCCACCTCGTCCTCGCCGAGCTCCCTCTGCTGTTCCCGGCACCCCGGTGCACCAGGTCTACACCCGTGCTCCGGGTGGCATTCTACGGCCCCGTAAGCCGGCGCCGCCCCTGGTTCCTTGCACCAGCTCCCCCCGTCCAGCCTCTAGTACACCATCGCCACACCTTCCTCCCCTCACACTGTTGTGAGCGGTGAGCCCGGCATCAAGGTCCTTGCCTTGACGGCCCTTGGCTTTGTTGCCCACGACATTCACTCAGGCATGACCCTTGGCTATGCTCTCATCTCCCGGGAGCATCAAAGTGCGGTCTCCACCACTCTGGCCCGGGCTCCTACAAGACTTAGCGCTGCCCGTGGGCTGACGGCCCGGCCTTCTCCACTGGCATCTGACCCATAGAGCCTACGTGAGGCCCGTGTTGCTCCCGACATAGACTAGTGGGAGGCTGCCTGTCGGGAGGAGCTCGCTGCCATCAACGAACACGAAGTATACGAGCTCGTGGGGCTTTCCCTTGGTCACAAGGCCATAGGGGCAAAGTGGGCGTTTCGCCGATAGTGGAAGCCAGATGGCACCCTGGACAAGTTCAAGGCCAGGCTCACCGCCACGTGCTTCTCCCAGGTTGTTGGAGTTGAGGACGACCAGGTCTTTGCCCCGGTTGGCCGATTCACCAGCAGCCGGGCGCTCTTCAGCCTAGTCGCAAAGCATGGTTGGAAGCTCCACCAATGGACATGAACAATGCCTTTCTTCACGGTGCTCTCGATGGTGAGGAGCTCTACATGATCCAGCCCCGTGGATTTGGGGATGGGACGGGCTGAGTCTGGCGACTGTGGAAGGCCTTGTATGGCCTCAAGCAGTCTTCTCGGTGCTGGAACATCAAGATCAGTCGTACTCTTTAGAAGGGTGGATTTCTCCGTAGCACTACAGACCCGACAGTCTTCATCACTCCTCCTGGGGCTCCCTTCGTGGCGATCCTCGTCTACGTGGACGACCTACTCATCGCATCTCCCAAATCAGGTGAAGGAGTTGTTGAAGGTGACCTACAAGATGAAGGATCTCGGGCCGGCGCAGGTGTTTCTTGGCATGGAGATTGAGCGCGATCTCGCAAACGACATCATGTGGGTATATCAGGCAGTGTGCATTCAGACACTCGCTAAACGCTTTGCCGATCTCCTGACCACTGTCTCCAATGCCTCCAGCTCGATGACCTAAGACGGGCAGGCAAAGTTGAAGGCTACTGGAGCCAACACCTTGGGTGGAGTGATGGATATCACGTCATTCCTCCATGTCATCGGGTCACTCATGTTTCTTGCCACCACCACATGGGTCGACATCGCCTTTGCCGTGAGTGCCATCGCCCAGTTCTCATAAGCCCCACACCAGCTGCACCTTGATGTAGCTGTCCGCGTATTACGGTACATGGTTTCCACCCCACGTCGAGGCCTCACATTTCGTCGGCAACCGTCTGTGATGGTCGTAGGCTACACTGATAGCGACTGGGCATGGAGCCTAGATGGGAAGAGCCACTCAGGTTGGATCTTTCTCATCGGAGGTACAGCAGTGTCATGGCATAGCGGGAAGCAAGGGTGTGTCGCACACACCATATCAGAGGTAGAATACGTGGCGTTGGGCGCTGATGCATGTGAGAGTGTGTGACTGCATCATTTTTTGGGTGAGTTGGGTCGACCTGTGTCATCCATCACCTTGCATTGTGACAACGAGAGTGCCGCCATGATTGCCAAGAACGATGATGTCCACCATGCACGCACGAAGCACATCAATGTTGAGTATCACTATGTGCATTCCTTGTTGCATGAGAGCAGCATTCACATCGTGAGGGTCGAGACTATGAAGTAGTTGGCTGACTTCCTCACCAAGGAGTTGAAGCGTAACTCGTTCAAGAAGGCCGTGAGTATGGTCGGATTGCTACCCTGTATGCATGTGGTGTGACTCTTTCCCTGCATGGGTTCTCGTCGCTTATCCTCGTTGCACATGTGATCCATCTCCTCTTGTTCTTGTACTGAGTGTTGGGTCGGGGAGCATGGAGGAGTATTACTTTTGCACGCTCGTGTACACTGACACATTTGGATCATGGAGGAGTGTTGTTTGATCTGTGCACTGCCTCACTGACTCACATTGTGACCTGTTGGCTGGTGTACATGCTTGTGGAAAAGACTGACTAGATGGCAGCATTTATGCCCAATCACCTCAAATCCATACACTTGATAATAAGTGTACAAGACTGAAACATATGGTAAGGATGTTTCGAAGAAAAAAACCCAGACAATTGACAATGTTTCTTAGAAATCGCTTGCTACAATTATGTTTACAAGAAATTTTATGTACATGGATAGAAGAGTTTCTGTGAACTAGCTTGAGATCTGGATTCATAAAAAAAGAATTTAAATCAACAAAGCTAGGATTTTTGTTAAAGATCAATTCAATATATGTTTTAGAACAATGAAACCCAGTTGAGTAGTGAATGAATGTTTTTGATATGTTTGTAATATAGGAACAGCCGCGTACGGGGACTTCTTCCTATCGACGCATAAAACCAATATTAGGTGTCTAAATGGGTCATCCGACGCTCAAGCGGTGGGTAACATCGGTCAAGCGGTACCACCCCCCTCTACCCCCCCTCCCCCAGGGTTCCGAATGAAAATGGACCCTGTATTGCGGGAGGTTGCAGAAGGTTGTTCTGACAAGTGTAAATTGTGTCGCTTGTGAGCCGATGCACAAGACACCCCAGATAACCTCCCCCAATATAATAGATTATTTGGGAAGGGCGCCGGACTTCACATAATGGTATGTTGTCCTTGTTTACATTTTTCTCTATCACACCATTGATCATTTAATGTACCTTTGTCCGTTGAATTCCAACGATCAACGATCCAAGTCTACTTTCATTTTGACAGCATAAATTCACAAGTGTGTTAATGCGGTTAACTACCCGCTACATCTGCAGATGCATTCGCCACATAGAATTTTCACTTTTGAGAGGGGGGGGGGTGGGGGAGCCGTCGTCAATCCCCACGATTGACGATGATTGTGGGGATCGACGACAATCCCCACGATCATCGTCGATTGTGGGGATCGACGAAAATTCAACAACGACGACGTCGGAGTCGACGACGATCCCACCCCCCCCCCCAAACCCGAAATCAAAGTGTATCGGGGGTTTGTATTGGTAATTGTATTTGGAGGGGGAGTCCGCTTTGTACATATGTGTACAAAGACACTTGTGAACGTCTTCGAGTGTATGCAAGAGACAGTGAAAGTGAACCATCAAGATGCGATCGACGCTCCAAAACTTCGAGTATAAGAAAATACACTCGTGCATTCTTTTGGTTGTATATCTGCACCACTTACCAATACACAAATCAGATACACTCCTCACTTTTAAGGGTGGGGGGAGGGACCTGGTCAGGTCGTACCGCCCCCCCACCCCCCCGCGGAGGTCGAGTTGTATTGGAAGAGTGTATACGGAGGTGTATTGGGAGAGGGGTGGGCTTAGTGAACAAGTGTACAAATACAATTGCGGCTGAATTTTTTTGCATGCAAGATATATCTTGCAATACACACCCCAATACATTTATCATATCCTATTGGTGGGGGTGGGGGTGCCGTTTCTTCACATGTAATTTGGCACTCGCAGTCAATGTGCCGTTTCTAAGCTCATTCCTATGCTTGTAATATGTCATTCCTAGTCGTGAAGTGAGCAAAGAAATCTATGCGCATAATCAACATAACTTTTTCCTTTTCTTTATGCCGACCAGATCGCG
>SZWC01014442.1:19754-32054 GCA_023375785.1 Penium margaritaceum
GTGAACGGTGGGGACAACAATCGACTCAGAGTGAATTACAATCGCGACAGTTACAATTTTTCAGAAAAGCTACCGAATGTCCTGTTTTCTCCTGAATTAAATCTCTACTTACCTTCTGGGTTTCTATCACATCATGTGTATGAGAGATATATCCACATTAACTTTCAAAGAGAGAACTAGGTCATCGTGATAACTTTTCAGCATCCGTTCAATTGAAACAGAGACTAGATACTAGACATTTTTTTCGTATGATTCTTATATTATCTAGAAACAAAACTATAGTTGTTCATTGAGAAACCAATGATCTGACAAGTCCATAAATGCCAGTAAACCTCCAGGAAGAGAGGATAATGGAGGAGCAGTATACATAAGTAATGAGTTGTATGAAAGTGGGACGATTAACCATACCTCGATGGCCGATGATTCCGACGGGGCGCTTTTTGTTGGAGTGGACGTGTCGCCCTGAAGCTGAGGGTGTGGTTCTTCTCCTCCTCGTGCTTCTGATACTGCACCCTCACACGACCAGCTCCATCGGCAGCTACCCTTGGCTGTCATGTCATCAGTAGTCGTAGTTGACACTCAGGAGCAGTGTAGCCGGCGCTTGAGTTCAAGCAGCCGTAACTCCTCATCGCTATTCTTCTTTCTGATTATGACTGCACGACTGTGTTTGTAGCATGGTTATTTTGGCATGGTCCAGTTTTTAGGCAAAATGGACAATGCCCGGATTTTGGGCTGTCTGGTGTCTAGCAGGTCTCACGTACGAAACTTCTGCCAGACAGGATAATGCTAGGATTTTCCTGGTTGGCTGATTTTCTGAGTAACAAGCCTCATAGAGCAGGGGTGAGGCTAGACCTGGGAGGGGTCTCAGTTGGTTGCTCATTCTTCATTCCTTATCAGTCATTACTTCATTCTAGGTGCTTTCTGGCGCAAACTCTGGCGCACACACTTTTAAGTAATAAACCAGAGCTCACAGACTTAGACTCTAGTACAGCAAACAAAGTGGGCATACTAAGCAACGAGCGTGGGTTTCCGCACGCTGCATCAACAACGCCAGTGCCCCAACCTTTTACGCACTGGCTAGATCCTTTTTGGTATCAGAGCCGTAGCGCAACAGACGCAACAATAGCAGCAGTGGCGTACACGTTCCTGACTACGCCAGCGGATCTCCCATACGCACCAGTGCAGGGGAAATGTTGCCGGATTTTTTTCCGGCAGCGGTGACCTGCCTGGTGGTGACGTCAGAATTTCTCCCACGGCCACTGGGCCAGGGGAAATGCTGCCGGATTTTTTACGACAGCTCTGACCCCCACGTTTGACACAGGGAGGTGAGCAGCCAGCGCAGCAATTTCAGGAAACCTGCTGGCGACGAGGCATGTGGCGACGTCAACCAGAGGTGTGAGTGACCCGCAACAGTAGCAGCAGCAGCAACAGCAGCAGGAGTGGCAGTAACAATAGAGACGCAGCAGCAGTAGAAGCAGTAGTGTCAGATACCGCAGCAACAACAAGGAGCACCAGTAGCGGCAGCAACAGACACCAAGAAGGAGAGGAAGGAGGCAGGAGTATCATTTGTAGCTACTGCCCCGTCCTCGCACCTTCCGGGAAGCCACACAGACAAGGAAGAGCCGCAGACGTAAATCACGTCAGCCACCCACGTCCCCTACGCCCAACTGCACTGGACTCAAACAGACATAATAAATTGTGCGCATAGGCTCGTTGGAAAGCTTAGGTCACAAGCTTTCCATAGCCACCATGCTAGGCTCATTTGGTGGTCTGTAGCCTCAAGCATTGATCGTCTTGCGTCGCAGATCTAGATTTTTTTAACATTTCAAGCTGAGCACGGAATTAGGTTATTCTGGCACTTTTTCTTTCTCCTTTTTAAGCCAAGACTTCCACCACTGCATTCCACACATTCAGGCACACTTGTGGTCCAAATTTCGCTTGATTTGGACAACCTTGATGTTTAAGTGCTGAAATTTTAAAATTCAAAATTTTAGCACTTCATCAAGTTTCTGGACTGGAGGTCAGTTTTCGCCACCATTCCAAATCAGCGAGAGACATAATCAGATTATTTATCGGACCACTTTCATCATCCAGCATTTAATTGAGGGGAGAGTATGCACCAACCCGGCGTGGAGCAGCAACAGCAGCAGCCGCAACAGTAGCAACAATAACAGTAGCAGCAGTAGCAACAGCGGCAACGACAGCAGCAGCAGCGGCAGGAGCAGCAGCAGCAGTAGTGGCAGTGGCAGTAGCAGCAGCGGCAACAGTAGTAGCGGTAGCAGCAGCAGGTGTAGCAGTAGCAGTAGTAGTCGCAGTGGCAGCAGAGGTGTCAGTAGCCTCAACAGCAACAACAATGCCAATTGAGGACAATGTTGCTGGCACGCAGGATAGCTCTGCAGACCTACCCACTGCAGACCCCATAGCGGATCTACAGTGCCAGGTCGATCAGCTACGCCAGATGCTTACCGCAACTAGCACTAGCCAGACTGTCCTCCCCGGACAACGTGGTCCTAGTCTGACTGTGGCAGCGTAGACAACAGCGTAGCAGCAGGTGCAACAACAGTAGCAGACGTTCACTAGCGTCCTAGGTGCTAGAGTGCCCGTCCCCTCTCGGCGCAAGGACTTTGAGTCCCCTCCTCCTACCCTCTTTGGAGATGAGAAAATCCCATCTTCGGAGCTACTCTACCGCATCTAGGCACAGGGGGAGGACCTATGGCCATATTACACTCTTGCGCATGACGACACCATCCTGGAGCAGGTGCTTGAGGCAGGCTGTGCCATCCGCGCACTCATCCCCGATGCTCCCGATGCTGACTACAGTGCCTTGGAGTCGTTCCTTGGTGACACAGCAACTGATACCAGCGCTGACTCCCGGCGGGCTTGGAACGCGCTGAAACGGCCGTATCGCGCCTCCGGCGAGGCAGTTGTCAGCGGCCTACTGAAGGAGTTTAGCTCCCTTCACATGAGGGAGTCCGAGTCCTTCACCACCTACTTGCGCGGTGCACATGATATCTTGAGCTGGCTCAAGACAGTCATGCATCCCCTCCTTGTTGCTCTCCTCACCATCAAGAATGGCGCCACTCCTGAGCTTGCAGGCATTTTCATGCCCTATGGCCTAACCATCCTCAAGGCACTAGAGGCCCATGGCACTTTGATGACCTCGGCGTACGACCTCTTCCTCAACGTGGAGGAAGCACACAGGGACATACAGCTTTAGCGCGGTGGCTCTTCCGCGACCGTGGTTGCCACATCAGGTGGCTCCTCCACCCCTTCCCCTGGCACTTCCTCCTCCGGCAGGACCAAGTGTAAGGGAAAGAAGGGCAGGAATGGCAAGGGCAAGGGGTAGGAGTCTTCTTCCAGTGGCACTGTCCTGACATGCCACAACTGCGGCCAGACGGGGCACGGATGGTACATGTGCCCCATCCCTACTGATGAGGCCCACATTGTCGTCGCCTTACGCCATCAGCGTGAGTGCCGCCTTGGCACCTCCACTGCTACCACATGCACTCCCTTCTTCTCTGGCAGCACTGTGGCCACCACCTGCTCCACCTTGCAGCCGGCTCTGCAGGAGCTTCATAACTCCGTCTACTTTGATGGCTCTGTAGGAGCTTCGTAACTCCGTCTGCTTTGATGGCTCTGCAGGAGATTCGTAACTCTGTTTGCTTTGATGGCTCTGCAGGAGCTTCTTCACTCCTTCTGTGGCAAGTATGGTGCATTCTAACCACCTAGTTCACCCATGCATGGCTAATTGATTCTTCTCGGTGGTCGAGACCCGGGCATTGGTGGTTTGTGCCAGCATTCCGGGTGACCCCATGATGATTTTCCCCATATTGTCCTTGACAGGTTGTGCATTCTCCCTGTGGTCGAGACCCGTGTATACGATGGTTTGTAGTGGTACCTCGAGAGACCGAGTACTGATTCATCGTGTCTTTGTTGACCTTTTTTCACACATTTGTGGTTTGCATGTGGCGGAGACCTGGACGCCTGGTTACATGTTCCAGCATCTTGGGAGGCCTAAACTTGCCTAGCTTGGCTTGCCGTTTGTTGGTTTTTGTGCTCATTGTGCTCTGTTGTGTTCTCCTGGCTTGTGTACATCGGCGTGCAGATGACTGACGGCGAGCCTCGACGCTGATGGAGTGTCGTCCGGTGGAGCCGACGCACGCTGAGGTCGTCTCGCAGTTCGCTGGAGCCCCCTCTCTCCGGCGACGTGTTCAGCTCCATCGGCAGGCCCCCTCGGCGGTCGCGCTGCCGGCAGTCATTGCCACCACAGTCGCTGTCTGCATGCGTCCAGCGCGAACTGTCGTGCCTGCGTCGTCATGCGCTGCCTAGGGTCCCAGTTGCATGTTGCATGGCCCTGTTTGGAAGCATAAACCATCGTGGGCACTGCCTGGGTTCAGGCTGCCATAACTCCTCGCCACTATTTTTCTAGCAGATTCTGACCGCACGGCTGCGTTTGCAGCGCCGGTATTATGGTATGGTCCAGTTTTCAGGCAAAACGGACGACACCCGGGTTTTGGGCTGTCGGCCGTCTGGCAGGCCTCACCGAGAAAACCTGCCAGCCTGAAATTAGCTATTTTCTGATTGGCTGATGAACTGAGTAACAAGCTCTACAGAGCTGGGGGGGGTCTAGAACTTGGAGGGGTCCCCCATTGCTGTTCCTTCTTCATTCCTAATCAGTTACTATCGGTTTTCAGCTGCTTTCTGGCGCTAACTCTGGCGTGCGCGTTTCTGAGTAACAAACCCAGAGCTTCCAGACTTAGACTCTAGAGCAGCAGACTGAGGGGGCAGCTGAGTTAAGCAACGAGCGTGGAAGCCCGCACGCTGCATCAACAACGCTGCTGCCCCAACCTGATGCATAGTTTTCCATTTTGGTATGAGAGCCAGAGCGTAGCAGCAGCAGCAGAAGACTGGCGAACAACTGCCAGACAACGCCGGCGGACCCCCATACGCGCCAGTGCAGGGGAAATGCTGCCGGATTTTTTCCGACAGCATTGACCCTCTTGGTGGCAGCGTCAGAATTTTTCCCACAGCCACTGCGCCAGGGGAAATGCTGACGGAATTTTTTCGGCAGCACTGACCCCCACGCGTGACGCGAGGAGGTGAGCGGCAGGCGGCGTCTGACGTCTGTGGGCGACGACGCACGCGGCAACGTCACCCAGGTGCAGTGACTGGCACCACCAGCAGCAGCAGGCAGAAGCAGCAGCTTGTAGCAGCCCGTAGCAGCAGCAGCTCGCAGCAGCAGCAGCAGCAGCAGCCCGCAGCAACAGCAGCTCGCAGCAGCAGCCCGTAGCAGCAGCAGCAGCGTGCAACAGCAGCAGCAGCAGCAGCCCGCAGCAGCAGCCCGCTGCAGCAGCCCGCAGCAGCAGCAGGCAGCAGCCGCAACACGCAGCAGCTGCAGCAGCAGCAGCAGGCTGCAGCAGCTGCTGCAGCGAGCTGCAGCAGCCGCGGCCAGCAGCCGCCAGATGTAGCAACAGCAGCAGCGAGCAGCAGCTGGCAGCTGCCAGTCGCGGCTGCTGCTGCCCGCTGCTCGCAGCGAGCGAGCAGCGAGCAGCAGCCCGCTGCTGTCAGCGAGCAGCAGCTCGCTGCTGCTAGGCGAGCAGCAGCCCGCTGCTCGCAGCAGACAGCGGGCTGCTGCCCGCTGTGACAAGGAAAAAAAAAACAAAAAAAAGAGCAACAAAAAAATTCCCCCACCCCCGCAGCTCGCTGCAGCAGCCCGTAGCTGTAGCGAGCAGCTGCTGTAGCACGCAGCAGCTGCAGCAGCGCTCAGCAGCAGCAGCGAGTTGCAGCAGCTCGCTGTTGCAACAGCAGTAGCCACAGCAGCTGGTGCAACTCGCAGCACCAGCAGCTGCAGCTGCAACTGCAGCAACATCAGCAACAGCAGCAGCAAATGCAGCACCCGCAGCAGTAGCATCAGCAGCAGCAGCAGCGGCAAACAGCTGCAGCAACAGCAGCAGCCGCAGCAGCAGCAGCAGCAGCAACAGCAGCAGCAGCTGCAGCAGTAGCACCAGCAGCAACAGCAGCAGCAGCGGCGGCTGCAACAGCATCAGCACCAACAGCAGCAGCGGCGGCCCCAACATTCGCCGCTGCTGACATTAGCACCCCTCTGCTGACGTCACTACTGACGTCACTACTGACGTCATCAACCAAAAAAAAAGGGGAAGAGGGTGAGAAGAGGGGGAAAAGGGGAAAGGGGGAAGGCCAAAGGAGTGGGTAGACTCCCCACTCCCCAACGTTTTGCTAACATCAGCAACACAAAGACACAAACAAAAAACAAACATAGACACCAAGGCATGGCTGGTAGTCCAGGCGAAACGGGGTCCTCCTCTGATGGGGGGACCCCTACCCCTCCTTTCTTGCAGCGATTGCTGCAGCAGCAACAGCAGCACCCGCCGCTGCTGCAGCAGCAGCAGCCGCCGCCGCCGTAGGAGCAGCAGCTGCCGCCGCCGCTGCAGTAGGAGCAACCGCCGCCGCCACGACAATAGCAGCTATCGCCGCCACACCAGCAGCAGCAGCTGCCGCCATTGCAGCAGCAGCAGCCACCGCCTCTACAGCAGCAGCCACCACCGCTGCAGCAACAACAGCCGCCGCCCATACAACAGCAGCCACCGCCGCTACAGCAGCAGCACCCGCCGCCTCTACAGCAGCAGCCGCCACCGCTGCAGCAGCCGCAGCCGCCGCACATATAGTAGCAGCCACCGCTGCTGCAGCAGCAGTAGCCGCCGCCCCTACGGCAGCAGCAGCAGCAGCCCACTGGTAACGTTGGCGGCACCCCTGACCCGCTTGCTGCTCTTCAGCAACAACTCGCCGCCTTGACACAGCAGCTTGCGGCACTACAGCCAGTCGCCTCCCAAACCGCCACCAGCGCGCTGCCGTCGTTCATCCCTCCAGGGCACGCTAGCCCCGCTGTGTCCACCGCCACGTACTACTTAGCACAGCAGCAGACTCCGCCAACGGCAGACAGTGACCTCCGTCCTTGGCCCCACTCTGGGTGCCGGCCGTAGGCAGAAGGACTTTGAGACGCCGCCACCGCCGCTTCAGGCCGGCGAGCAGTTCCGGAGCTGGGATCTCAGCTTCCGGATCTGGGCGCAGGGTGAGGGTCTGTGGGCCTACTACACTCTCCCTTACGACTCCACCCAGGCCGACCAGCTATATGACGCTGGTCGCGCCGTCCGCGCCCTTGTACCAGTCGCCCCTCCAGCTTCCCGCCTTGCCCTGGAGCCCTTCCTCNCCGCCACGTACTACTTAGCACAGCAGCAGACTCCGCCAACGGCAGACAGTGACCTCCGTCCTTGGCCCCACTCTGGGTGCCGGCCGTAGGCAGAAGGACTTTGAGACGCCGCCACCGCCGCTTCAGGCCGGCGAGCAGTTCCGGAGCTGGGATCTCAGCTTCCGGATCTGGGCGCAGGGTGAGGGTCTGTGGGCCTACTACACTCTCCCTTACGACTCCACCCAGGCCGACCAGCTATATGACGCTGGTCGCGCCGTCCGCGCCCTTGTACCAGTCGCCCCTCCAGCTTCCCGCATTGCCCTGGAGCCTTTCCTCGGCGACTTCGCCGCTGGCGCCATCCCAGACCCGGCGGCCGCCTGGCACGTCCTCACCAGACCCCATCGCCTGTCCAGCGACGCTGAGATCAGCCGTCTGCTCCAGGAGTTCAACTCCCTACACATGGGGGAGGCCGAGACGGTCACTGCCTACTGGCAGCGGGCGGAGGACATCCTCCGTCGACTCGGCAAGTCGGCTCCACCCCCTCTGTCCGCGCTCCTCACCATCAAGCGCGGCGCCACCAGCGCCTACGCGGACGTCTTCGTCCACTACCCTCAGGACGTCCTCACCACCATGGAGGCCCAGGGCACCCTCATGCCCTGGGTATATGAGCTTTTCCTTCGCATTGAGGAAGCTCGCCAGGAGTCCCAACTCCATCGCGCGGAGGCCCTTGCATCCCCTGCCGTTGCCGCCCCTGCCGTTGCCTCCGTGGCCATTGCCTCCCCTGTCGCCGCTACCCCATCGCCCTCAGGGAAGAAGAAGAAAAGCCGAAACAAGAAGGGCAAGGGTCCATCGCAACAGCAGCAGCAACAGTCATCGACCGGTCCCAGCGGCAGTGGCTCGGTCTGCCACAACTGTGGCCAGCCTGGGCACGGGTGGTACACGTGCCCTCTCCCGGCGTACGAGGCCCGCGTCATCGCCACCATGCGACGCCAGCGGGAGCGCCGCCTTGCCTCTGCCGCCGTCGCTACTGCTCGTCCTACCACTCCGACCTCGTCCAGCACCTCTGCCACTCCGACAGCTCCGCCTGTCCTGCAGCCACCCGCGCCGCAGCAGTACTACCCGCAACAGTACTACCCTCAGCCATCGGCACCTCCGCTTCCTTCGCCGGCTCAGACACCCTACTACCCGGGCTCCGGCGCCGTCACTCCGCATTCTGTCTACACTCCTGGGCCGTCATCCAGCGAGCGTCAGCTGGAGCAGTTCATTGCGCTCCAGCTTGGCCTCCCTCGCTATCCTCCCCAGGGAAGTGCGAGTTGCGTCACCTCCTGCCCTCCGGCCCATCCCTGCATGACTGAGACTGAGCTGCGGTTGTGTCCCGTTTCCTCGTCTGTCTCGTCGTCTCCCGTGATCTCATCCACCCCACTCGACGACATTGCATGGCTTGACGACTGGCAGTCTCGTTTCGCGCCTCCATCCACCATGTCCGCGTCCCTCACTTGCTGCCATGTGACCGTGACTGATCTGGCGACCCCTGTCCTGGACCCTGCCAAGACCTGGATCATCGACTCCGGGGCCACGCATCACATGACGGCCTCTCGCGAGGCCTTCAGTATGCTCGGTCCCGTCGGCGATGTCTCCGGGGTCCGGACGGGCTCCGGACAGGTGTTGCCTGTCCGTGGGGTAGGCGTCGTTCATTTCCGTGGTCCGGCCGGTGACGTCTTTTTGACCGATGTTCTCTTTGTCCCTCGTCTCGAGCTCAGCCTCCTGTCCGTGACTGCCCTTGACCGCATNCTGGATCATCGACTCCGGGGCCACGCATCACATGACGGCCTCTCGCGAGGCCTTCAGTATGCTCGGTCCCGTCGGCGATGTCTCCGGGGTCCGGACGGGCTCCGGACAGGTGTTGCCTGTCTGTGGGGTAGGCGTCGTTCGTTTCCGTGGTCCGGCCGGTGACATCTTTTTGACCGATGTTCTCTTTGTCCCTCGTCTCGAGCTCAACCTCCTGTCCGTGACTGCCCTTGACCGCATGAGCATGGACGTTGTGCACTCACGTGGTGTTGGCACTGTGTCGTTGCGTCCGTCGGGTCTTGTCGTACTGCACGCCACTGCCTGTGGCAACTTGTGGCACGTTCCCCGCCTCTCTTCCTCCCCTCCCATCTCCTCCCCGTCGGCTGAGACCGGTCATGTGTTCGTTACCAGCACGCTTTCTCCTCAGCACACCCGCCTCTTGCACCGCCGCCTTTGCCACGTCCACTCTGTCGCAGTAGAGAGCATGCTCCGCACCCAGTCGGCCAAGGGCCTTTATCCGGAGACCTTCCCTCTCCCATGCCCAACTGAGTGCATTGACTGCGCTCTGGGGAAGATGCAACGGTCCACGTAGCCCCTATCCTCCTCACGGGCGTCCGCCCCCCTTGACCTTGTCCACTCGGACATCATGGGCCCTCTCCCCACCGAGTCCGTCGGTGAGCATGGCCGCTATGTCCTCACTCTGACGGACGACTAATCTCGCTACCGTTGGGTCTTCTGCCTTTGGCAGAAGAGCGATGTCGCCCGGACTATTCAGGACTAGCTTGTCCTCGCAGAGCGCGAGTGTGGCCGTCCCCTTCGTCGCTTTCGCTCCGATCGGGGTGGCGAGTACCTGGGTGAGGCCACGACCTTTCTCGCCTTCCGCAGTATCCGCCAAGAGACGTCTGCGCCCTACACACCCGCCCAGAACGGCGTCTCCGAGCGGTGGAACCGTACCATGGCCGACGCCGTCCGCACCATGCGGGTCGAGTCCGGTCTCTCCGATGGCTTCTACTTTGAGGCCATGGCCTATATGACCTGGGTCTGGAACCGGGTTCCCCACGGTCCCCTTCCCCGCCAGTCCACGCCCTATCAGCACTGGTGCGGTCGGCGTGCTGACCTCCGCCCTCCTCGCGTCTGGGGCTGTGTAGCCGTTGTGTGGCTGCCCGCCCCACAGCAGGGTGGCAAACTTGCCCCCCGCGGACGCCCCTGCACCTTTCTCGGCGTGTCTTGTCAGTCCAAGGCCTGGCGCTTTTGGGACCCATCCCGCCACTACATCGTCGAGTCCCGCGATGCCCTCTTTTTTGAGGACCTGTTTCCTCGCGACCTCATCCGCTCTGGCTCGTCCGTGTCCCTGCCGTCGCGTGGGGGAGTGGTGAGCCCGTCCTCCGTCCTGTCGCTTCCGGGTGACACATCACTCCGTCCCTCTGAGCCGGTAGCCCCGGTCGCGGCCGCTGGCCCCTCCGAGCCAGCTGCCCCAGTCACGTCTACTGGCCCCTCCGGGCCGGCAGCCCCATTCGCGTCCGCTGGCCCCTCCGGGCTGGCAACCCCAGTCGCGTCCGCTGGCCACTCCGAGCCGGCAACCCCAGTCGCGTCCGCTGGCCACTCCGAACCAGCTGCCCCAGTGGCGTCTACTGGCCTCTCCGGGTCGGCAGCCCCAGTCGCGTCCGCTGGCCCATCTGGGCCGGCAGCCCCAGTCGCTTCCGATGGCCCCTCCGGGCCAACGGCTCCAGTCGCGTCGGCTCGCCCCTCCGGGCCGGCAGCCCCAGTCGCGTCCGCTGGTCCCTCCGGGCCGGTAGCCCCAGTCGCTTCCGATGGCCCCTCCGGGCCGACGGCTCCAGTCTCGTCCGCTGGCCCCTCCGGGCCAGCAGCCCCAGTCGCATCAGCTCGCCTCTCCGGGCCAGCAGCCCCAGTCGCGTCCACTCGCCCCTCTGGGCCGGCAGCCCCTGCTGTGTCCGCTGGCCCCTCTGGCCCAGCAGCGCCTGCGGCGTCTACTGGCTCCTCCGGACCAGCAGCACCGTCCGCCTCCGTCGGCCCGTCGGACTCAGCACCATCTTCTGCCCGACCGTGCTACACACGTGGCCCAGGCGGCAGCCTCCGACCTCGGCCCACAGTGAGTGCGCAGACCGTCGCTCCCCGTCCCGTGGCGCATCGACCCCCTGTGGCTCCACGTGTCTCCTCCACTCCCAATGTCGTGAGTGGGGACCCTGGCACAAAGGCTCTCGGCCTGACCACTTCTGCCATCATCGCAGACCTTCACCCGGGCTCTGCATTGGGGTACGCCATGCTTCATCATGAGCATCGGCATGCTGTTGTGGCTGCACTCGCACGTATCCCACCTGGGGCTCGTGATGCACATGCCCTCTCAGTCCGGTCCACAGCACGCCCAGAGGACCCTTCCACCCTACGCGAGGCTCGAGCCTCCCCTGAGGCCGCACATTGGGATGATGCCTGTGCCGAGGAGCTCGCCGCTATCCAACAGCACCACGTGTATGACCTCGTCGACCTCCCTCCAGGTCGGAAGGCCATTGGTGCCAAGTGGGTCTTTCGGCGTAAGTGGAAGCCTGACGGATCCTTGGACAAGTACAAGGCCCGTCTCACAGCAAAGGGGTTTGCTCAGGTCCCTGGGGTCGATTACGACCAGATCTTCGCCCCAGTTGGCCGGTTCTCTACTAGCCGGGCATTATTCATCCTGGTTGCCCAGCACTGGTGGGAGCTGCATCAGATGGACGTGAGCAACGCATTCCTCCATGGCTCACTGGAGGGTGAGGAACTCTATATGACGCAGCCCCCAGGCTTCGACGACGACACTGGGAGAGTTTGGCGGCTGCGGAAGGCCCTCTATGGCCTGAAGCAGTCGCCTCGGTGCTGGAACCAGGAGATTAGCAGTACGCTTCTCCGTGGCGGCCTCCAGCGCAGCACCGCCGACCTCGCACTATTCATCAAGCCGCGATCCGAGTACTGCGTTATGTCGTCTCGACCCCTCGGCGAGGCCTCATGTTCCGCCGTCAGCCGTCCGTCGTCGCAGTGGGTTACACCGACAGTGACTGGGCCAGCAGTCCAGACGGTAAGAGTCGCACTGGTTGGATCTTTCTGGTCGGGGGCACAGCTGTGTCCTGGCGCAGTGGCAAGCAGGGGTGCATCGCACGCAGCACTGCTGAGACTGAGTACGTGGCCCTTGGCTCAGGCGCGTGTGAGAGTGTGTGGTTGCGTCGTCTGCTGTCCGAGTTGCGTCAGTCTGTCGCATCCATCACCTTGCATTGTGACAATGAGAGTGCCATGGCCATCGCCGACAATGACGGTGTACA
>SZWC01014442.1:44848-64385 GCA_023375785.1 Penium margaritaceum
CACTCATCCCCACCTGCGGCCAATTCCGCAGTTCGACCGACAGCTCGCTTCGGTCGGCGAAGTTGGTTGGACTGCCTTTGCAGAGCATGGCCGCTCTTTGGCCATGCTCTATGCAACGGAAGTGGGATGGGGATGACTCCCCACTCGATCGGGCCACGATGGAACGGATCGGACGACACATAGGCCGCGCCTGGAAACTCCCGACTAAGCTCATCGAATAAGAAATCTTCTTCGCGTGACGCGAGTAAGCCGTCACGGCTGGCAGGGAACTGCGGTCTCTCCAGTGGGCGTTGTTTTGCAGGGTTTGCGAATGTGTCCTAGGATTTTCATATGTTTCGACTTTTTTTCGGCCAAAATTTCAACGTATCTCGTGCTTACTCGAGNGGCCATCTTGGAGGAAGGTGATTGAACGATGAGACAAACGTCTCGAATTCTCCACAAGCGTCGGACTGCACCGATGCTTGAATCACTCGTTTGAGGATAGACCTTGCTATATCCATCGTCAGGATAAGCGCTAGACGGTTAGGCGGGGCCTTCGCCTTCTCCTGCGGTGATCAGCGAACACGGGCAGTGGAAGGCGGTGAGCCGAAAATCGTCGATGTCATCTTCATTGTCAAGAAACAAGTGAGAAAAAACAGTTAATCAGCCATACAACGAAGGTTTGTATTACGAAAAAGAATCATGAAAGAGGCCTTTGGAAATACTTCTGTAGTACGCACGGGACAAGCACAGGATTCCATGAGCCAACACCCGCCCCCCAACCGTCCATTCCCCGTGGAGGGGTAGCGACGATAAACATAATAATCTATCTATCTATCCAATTGTGCTCCGTGGATCACTTCCGACCGGTCCTCGAGCCAAGGGGTAATGACGCAATTTTGTGCACGTGGGCGATATCAGATCGGGATCGGCGCAATCTCAATTCCGTGACATCCTGGGTGAGGCTGGTTGCGGTCGGAATCGTGGGTTGAACGCACTAAACCCACGATTCCAACCAAATCGGATGCTGCTACGGAACTTTCTCCTTCCGCTCGGTTGAGTTTAGTGGTTGGGTGGTTTTCGCGAGTTTGTTTTATTTTATTTTCACCATCACAGGCTGAACATACAATTGGAAAGCGAGGTTCGCTTCNAAGTTAGGGCTGGTGTGGGCTGACCAGCGGCGTTCGCAAAGATGTCGATCTTTGCGAACGACCTTCAAAACTCGACCGGCGGCGTTCGCGAAATTTTAAGCGTTAAAAAGGCAATGAGCGTAACTCGGATAAGCCTCTCGAGGTAGGTGCGATGTCACTTCCGCGTGCATCGAAATCGTACTCGATGAGCTTAATCGGGAGTTTCCAGCCGTGGCCATAGGATCCTGTCCACCGAGCCAAATGTTTGGATGTGCGCATGTCTCATGTAGAGACAACTTCGACATGGGCAACCGGCATGATTTTAGAGAAAATGCTGACGAAAAACGTCAAAAATCGATGTTTCGACCATCCAAACCAACCAAGCAGCTGCGAGTTGGGAAATTCAGCCCAACCCTCCATTTCGACCGCAACCAGCCTCACCCCTTGACCGAGTGTGGATTCGAATCCCGCGTTATTTGTGGCAAGAGTTGAATGTGAAATTTCTACGAAAAACGTGCATACAGGTTGGCGAATTCTATCCAATGATCGACTTAGGTTCTCGAAATAATTTTGGTTCAATAAGTGTTTCCAGTGTTGCACGGAAGCATTAGCCGCTCGAATTCTCTTCGTTTTCCCGTCGTTAGAAACATGATTTTTTTTCACGTCTTGGTCACGTCTGGCAGCCTCAGGCAAAACAATCCCATGCGTATTTTACTGATGATGGCCATGTCCGGACACGACCAACGATGGACGCCGAAAGGCAAAACTAGAAATATTTAGGAAACCTATAAAATCATGGCCATTGTCTTCAAACCATCCAAAAAGAAGGCCAGATAAAGCTATTACCATCAACGCGAACATAGAGGGTAATAGACTTAAACATTTTGGCATGAGGTATTCAGACACATGAACTTACACACGTGATGGCCAACCCATTAAAATAGAACAACTGAATAAGAGGACAGCTTGAATTTTGAATGAATTCTCTCAACTAATTTTGATATTTATTTTAAGCGAGACCAATGAATACTAGTACTAAGATGCAAGGTAAGACTTGCAATTTACCTTTATTAGATTTACTATCAAAAATTTAATACACACGATGACCAAATCTAATCATGGAAAAACATCAAACAACAAACAATTGAAATATAACATGAGAGACTAGTAAGCAAACAAAAGACATAAACAACCTTCAATTGTGATCTATCCCCAAGATTCATAAAATTCATATTCAAAGTTGTTTTCATCTTCCGTCTATAGCCACATCATGAGTTTAATTTCAGGCAGAGTCAATCTATCAACAAATTAATTATAATGTGCTGGCATTGAAAAACTTAATCAAGGGTTTCGGTGAATTGTAACATTGTAATACTAATATAAAAAGAAAAACAACACATACAAATCAAGGGCAATGGATGAATGCTAAAAAGTGAAATAATAACCGGATTAAAATTTTATTCTTCCTTTTCTTTGTTATCATAAAAATGTAATCCTCGAGGCCCCAAAACCACAAGGGCTGAGAGGTGAATTAAACTTAAGCACAAAACACAAACCAATAGCAAGAAAAGAACAATTGGAACTTCTTCACATCACATTTAAATGGTAATTCAAGTTCCTAAACCTGTAATATCTCACCAACTACTCACAAGGTTCCATAAGGATAATTCACATTGGTCACTTTTGGTATTGCATCAAAGGGTGGCCCAACATCAAGGGAAATCAAATCATGAAGAGGAAAAATGTGAATCATTACAAAGAAAACAAGGGTGTAGAAAAAAAATGGAAATTTTCCTTTCCCCAATGGATTTAAGTTTCTCGAATTTCTTGTTATTCTAAAAACATTAGGAGTAGAATGTGCTATAACTTCACTTTTCTTTCCATATCCTGAATAATAAAAAATTCACAACATGAAACATAAACAATTCCGTGAAATATATCAATAGAATGGGGAAATCAAATACATTCAGTTTTTGGTAAGTTCTCTAATCCACTTTGTTGACTCTAAACGATATTCAAGAGTTCACATACGAAAAACAAGTGGAACGAGACTGATATCCATGTCTCAACATCACTTAGTGCTACCTTTGAGCTCCCCACAAAGGGTTACGACCCTTAAGCTTCTAGCAAAAGCGTAATTGTACAACATCCTTCTTCACGCATACACTTTAAAGTATTATATCTTCAACTTCCTTTGAACCTTTGTAGTTATGGTTAGTCACCACACTATAGAACACTCCATACTAGATATATAACAATTTCATGCCATCATTACTCCTTTGAGGTTCACTTGTGCGTGTGCAATTAACACCGATTCATCAATTAACAAATTTTTCTTTATTCATTGGTATGACTCTAATATGTTTAGTTGAATTATAAGCAATGATTATATGTTTATTTTAAATTGGATACATTCGTTTTCATTATTCCTTTTTTTATTGTAGAGTCATTATCTTCATGTTTTCCATACAAAGCATTGTACAAAGATCCACCAAAAGACAAATATTCGATCTAGCACGACATAAATGAATACAATAAATTTGCTCATTGCTGATTAGGGTAATTTCCGTTTTTCACTCAAATATAATTCCCCCCCTACTCTAATTGACCCCGAAGTCCGAGTGTATCAAGGAACTATATAAGGGAGTGTATCGTGGTCCAGAAAAATGGACAATAATGCATTTCTTGACCTCCCCACCCCTCACTACAAGTGAATTAGGGGGTGTATCAAAAATTCTATCAAAGATCTACATGAAAAAATACACAAGTGTAGTCTTTTGGTTGTGCTTCACAAGTTTCCCTCACCCAATACAATTCCCTATACACTCCTAAAATGCATTCTTGACATGAACGGTGATGGGACAACCCCCCTCCAAAAATGGGAAGATTTTATAGACTGATTGAATTAGTAGATGAAAACATTAATGAATACACATAATTACTTCACATAATATATAATACTCTCTTAAATTTAGATATGTAAAAAAAATTCAAATTTTAGGTTATCACCTTCTGAGTATTGAGGAAAATCCAATTTAAAATGTTCCTTCATGTCTAAGTGAAACCAAAACATGATAATTATGATGTGTTATTGTAAACTTTGTGAGGGTTTGTAGTTAAACATTTTTCTATATATGGAAGAACATCTCAATTTCGCAAAATTAATTCAAAAAAAGGTAGTCAGTGATAATGAATCATGTGATCATGTACAAATGTTCAATATAAGAAAAAACTTGGTGATCCTATTTTTCCTTCTCATGTGAACATGTTTTCTAAGTGGATAGATACTTGTGAACAACAAAAATGGAATCTTTTCAGAAAAGCATATAATTTAAAAGGATTTTCAAGTCAAGATAAGCAAACCGGTAAGAATTTCCACCATTTATATGAAATTTCAGAATCCAATTGCTTTTCAATGTATCACATGGACTACTTTCAAAATAATACGTCTTTATGTTACCTTTCATCAAATGATGCACAATTGGTTAGTATTTACGCATAATTATTCTCTGCAACATTGGATTTCAACCAAGATTGTATATACATTGATGTGTAATGTAAGTTTTCATATCGTGTGAAAATGAAGTTTATGATCGATGTTGGAGAATCGTAACGGTTTTTCCTTACTTTTATGAATAATTTCTAATGACCTTGACTTTCAACTAAAACCTCTTACACTAGTCCCCTTCTAATGAACATATTATACGCTCATTAACCAATTCAATCTTATCAGTAAAACATTATCATCCAACAATATTTAGTTCTTATATTCAAATGGAATATATGGTCTTAATGTGGTATCAATTTTTTGAAAGTATTATCTTTAAATAAATGTTGAAATGTCACTTTTGCAATGTAGACAAAAATAACTCATGACACGTCATTCACTTTTATAAAATTAGGAATAATTAATTTAATACAGGCTTCCAACCTTAGAATAGGATGGCTTAGTTTGTTTGATTTTTTGCATGATGAAAGGACATATATTTTTCTTCCTAGTATTTTTATATGCAATTCTTTTCATATGCAATCCACTTGGGTGGTCTAAATGGCTTCTCCCACCTTTCATTGTATTATCGAAGTTATTCATGATGTTGTACCATCAAAGGTGAAAGGCGACCATTTGTCTCACACGCACTCGTTCTTGAAATATATCTATTTTTACCATCTATTAACACCACCACCAACTAACAATATCTTAGTCCCTTTCTCTACAACATTACTTACACATAGTTTTAACTTCCCCAACATTCAATTATGTGTTAGTTAACCATGCCTTCCCTTTTGGTTTCTCAATAACTTCAAATAGACATATTTCTTTCCATTGCTTGAACTCGATACATGTTTTAGATATTCTGAGGCTAGTCTTTAACAAAATCATGGTAAAAGATTTGAGTTAAAGCACATTGATGTCGTAGGTTAATGTCATCTGATACTCCTTTATTTAAGTCGTGATAGGGAATGCAAGTCTTGCCTAAACTTGTATTAACATCAACATAAGCCTTATAAATTCTATAATTTCATAAGATGATGAAGCAAGGAATTTCTTCTTAACAAGAAATCAAATCTTAATTCAAGAGCATTTTTCACAACAAAGATCTTACATGATTTCCTCATTCCGTCCACGAGGATTATTGGACAAATTAACTCAAGGGTGGAGGATGTTGGAATATGTAACTGAATGAATAATTCACAAGTTATTTTTTCATGGAAATTTGTCTTGGAATTGAGTGGGTATTGGACCATCATTTTAAGTCTTAAGGGATCCTTGCTTATGATCGAGATAAAATGATATTGCCTTCCATTTCCTTTTTATCTTTAATCACCTTAGAAAATTCCGCATGTACCTTCTAACTTTCAGGTCCCTATTTCATACAAGAACACAACATTTAATGTCAAATGATGTTTCAGGTTCACGATTTCAAATAAATTTGATTCTTACTTAGAAAAAAGGTGTGAAAAACCATATCTTAACATATTTAGTGAGAATAAAATGGAATTATCATTAATTAAAGCTTTTTAAATGAACCATGTTGAAAGGCTTAATATATTAACAGTTCAAGAATAACATAATTCATGTCGATTTCATTTCCTACACGTGGAGTTATTCAATATTCCAAAATAGCTTGTGCAATATGAGTGAGTCTTTATATGTACTTAATTCAACATATATATATATAGCTTTCATAAACTTACATAGTGAAGGTTATGTTATAAAGTTAATGATAAAGCAATAGGATATTCTGCATAGAAGTCTCAAAGTCTTTAAATTACACTTTATAGTGAGGTTATTTTAGTTTCTATGTATATTTGAATGTGTATTACTAGCCAGGTGAATATTTTAATAAGGAACATAATGTTATCAATCCCATCTCAACCACACATTTTTTTAATTTTAAGATGGATTAGAAATGAAATCCTTGTGTTTGTTTTTAATGGGTAGTTATCTAATAGCCAACTATTGTTTCGAAAAATGGTGTAGGTTTCAACCACTACCATCACAAAATCCATATACCGTAACCTCAAATTCCATCCTACCCTTTAATGACCATTCGATTCCATCCTTTAGGTGGATGGTTCATCAATTTCCTATTACACTAGATAATTCTCACCGCATACCATTATAACTATACCATTTGCATTTGCCTTTTTTTGTGATGTTATGTTGAAGACAAGTCTACATTTTGAAGCCAAAAAATAGCAACAATCGATAAGAGTGAGAGAATCAAATTAGCATAATAAAATAAAACTTTAATTAATCATGTTCATATTAATCCTTCTGAATTTATTCTTGGATAAAAATATTGAACATCTTTAGAGCTACATAGATGGTCGTTAGTACAAGAAGGCAATTTCATGGATTATACATCAAACGTTTTGTGTTAAGATAAATAACATATGCTATAACATCATTGGCATTTTATATGACTAACTCTAGGACCAAAACGGAAGCCCTTCAATTATTCAGTTCAAGGAGAGCAAGTGACAAGCCGCCTTAGCCATTTTGGTTGAGACACGTCACCACAAATGGGACAGTGTCATTAAAGATCATCTACATGCAGAAATGTCCATGCTAATCCTAATCGTCTAGTTCCACGTGGTACTACCACGAGGAATAGAACCCTAGCAACTCTTTGGGTGTGGAGGAGTGATGCAAATGATTTCCATCACAATACCCCGCTTACCCCAAAATTTGCATGAGAGGTATTTTCTAGGCTATAGTTGACCTAGAATATAGCCCGTATACTATTTAACAACCAAGGACATCTCGAGACGCAAATCTCGAAACCCAAAAAACGTAACATAAATATCTTACGCTCATTCTTAATCTTAAAAATGTTTTGTACCCTGCATTCCACCCCCTTTGCTCATAACATTCATGGTTTGTTCTTGTTCATGGATGTTTCATTGTCGCGTACTTTAAGATGCAACCCATGCAACAAAAGCATACATACGAGCACTATTGTGAGCTTTTGTCATCCGCAACATTATTGCGTCACGTTCATGTACAGTCAACCACACACATTTTTGGTTTTCAAGATTATGATCATAAGTATACAACATTTTGTGTTGATCATGCAAACCCTTGGCTCTTGCCAAGACGAGGCACATACAAGTATTGTACATTTGAATAAACCTGTTGGTGTTCCTTCACAGAAGATTCATCCCACGCGTGTATTGTCGGCATCGTTGATAAATTTCGAGACGTACATTCTCAATATTGTGTTGCTTGTTTGGAATAGAGTACCTAGAGTGAGTTATCCCACATTCTGTGTGGTACATGTTTAACAAGCTCTTGTGGTGATGACTCCTCCCCCTTTGCAAGGAACGCATATGCAACCAGTTTAACGGGCATCCCCATGAAAATTTTCCATGTCCATAGAAGAAGGTCGTATTTTTGTCAAGAGTGATCTCTTCCTAAGGGTTGTTCTAGTGGTGGTACCTCCAAAGAACATTGTTAGTACATGCAAACCAGGATTCAGACATCAATGCTCTGAGTTTGCAAACACATTTTTACGACCACGCGTAAGTCTAGATGTCCTCTTTAAACACCAGTGGATTAGTTGGTTGAACTCAATGAAGAGCCACAAAGCCCATACAATATGCAAGCCGACCTCATCTTAGGTTTGGGAGGCACCAATAACCAAAGAAGTGGTTGTTGAGCACATTGTTTTCCTTCTTATATTGCGCTCATCTTAAAAGGAGATAGTATTGGTTGTGTAGAAACACCCTTGTTGTAAAAAATGTGTCATCAGACATGGTGATCAATGCTCCACCCGGATGACGTTGGTGAAGAAAATCATACCCACATTTACATAAAAAATGAATAACACAATTTGCCACCCACGTCACCATCAAATTTTGATCGAGTTTCAAAGAGCAGAGTCAAGATGTAAAGATGTCTTTTTCATGGAATATGTCCACGAGCAAAGTGTTCATCACGTTGTGACCACCAGTCAAGTGATAAATCACATGAAACCATGGTCTTCCAAGGTTCCCCTTGCCGATGTCATCTTCATAGCATAAGTGAATTTTTGTGAATCACAACTCGTGATCCTATCATGAGAAGAAATCATTATTTGTTCCTTATGGTGTCATCTGATCGACATGCAAGATGAAATAATTTGTGCTAAGAACATGTCATGGTCAACATGTTTTCACATCACAAAATCATTTTCCCAAAATTGTGGTCAACGTTGGAATTTCGCACGACCAAAGCAAATTCTTCGTTGGTCTTATTCTCATACATAAAACTTTGCTGTACTTAAAAATGCTTGTACAACTACTTCCAATTGAATTCAGAAGCTTTGATTGTATTATAAGAATGCAGAGAACAATAATACTATGTATAAGATCAGCAACAGCCTATGAACAGCTCAATCCTGACAAAGCCTGGCCTAAACTAGGCACAACGTCTTGCTAAGTGTCCGGTCTTATAGGAAGAGTCTTGGCATTTCCACCGTTTTCTAGGTAAACAGGCCTTCACGATGTAAGACAATCTCCTCTCCACGCAAGCACGCTTACCCTAGAGTTAGTGGGTAATAAGAGGGAACCTTTAGGAAATTCCAACACCACCGTGTTCAAGGTCTAGTGTAGAGACCAAGTGGCCCACACATGTGTAGAGTGGTTGATGCTGATATAATGGAGTTGCAGATACTAGAATTGGTTGTTGGATCCAAAATAGGTGCTCATATTTATACTACTACTTTGGTAGTAACTGCTCCTGGTAGTCTAGGCTACTCCATTGGAGGTGGCGGTCTTGGCGGTCCCAAATGTTGATGCTGTAAAAGTTTGTCTAACATTGGAAGATACGATGATGATGTTGTCCTCCAGGAGGTCGTAGGTGAGCTAGGCGACTATGTAGATTCCTTTTTAGTGGCACACACAAACCTTGTAGGCTTTGTAATCTCCAAGATTATCTTGTATGAGGCACTTGGCAAGTCGTCAAGCCTTGGATATAACTCTAGTGAGTTGGCCAAGGTAGTCCCACCTTTCTTCGATGCACCAACCATTTATGAACTTCTAGGGCTTGAACACGTCTTTAAGGACTAAGAAATAAGAATAATCTTACCTTGTACATTGGACATTCCTCATAGAAAAATTCTCTATGAATCACGCTAGAATCCATAACTTCACATAGACTCCTCCGAAAATGAAACCCACTGTGTCTTGTTGAAACCAGAATCTAGCGTAGTTATCGCCTCACTCCAATAATCCTCCCTGATAAGTGTGTTGGTGTACATAGAATGACTCCACCACATTTGAATTCTTTAGTGGCAATGAAACCCATGGTATATTGTGTCATCACTGAGCTTTGACGAATGAAAAAAAATCTCCTAATTTGGAACTCAATAGATGTACTCCCCTTTAATTATTTGCCCTTGGATGTGTAGTAGTAATTTATTTGAATCTAGAGCACGATTTTTGGCTCTCCTTCCTAAGAGATTTTTTAACAAAGTTAGGTTCATCTCCCAAAGGTCTCCAGAAGTGCCTCTGAATGCACCTGTCAAGGGTCATGCTCTCACTTGAAAACTCCAATGTGATGTCTCCTACTATTGGCAACCTCAATAGAGCTGTCTAGGAGCTATTTACAAGGTGTCAGTCAAAATGAGATATTATGAAGCTCCTGCATTGCTCCATTCTCTACGGTGCACTAGAAAACGGTGCCCATTCCATGCTGGAGAATGTTGCCATATTTTGTCATTTGCCCCTTAACGTTGTGCTGCCTATTGATGTAGTTCGTACCTTTGTCTAAATGAGTCTGCTCTTGTGGCTCATGGAGAAACATTTTGCTCACGTGGGTTCACGGCGAGTGACGAAGAGTTGGGAAGTGTTGATAGTGAGAGTCTCTTTTACTACGGCGGCTGCCAATCCTTTGACATTTCAAAATTTTTAAGTGAGGCCTCGGCGTTATTTTGCATTGCTCACTAGGAGCTGTAGTCTTGTAGTGTAAGCTACTACTTCAGTTTTCACTAATTGTAAAGTTTGTAGTTTGTGATTAGGAGCAACAAAGAGCCTCTCGCGATTGCGAGCAAGCTCTTCTCGCGGCGGCCAGCGATTGCAAACATGATAGGAGGTCTCGCGAGACCTCCTCCTTTAGATGACGGGGCTCTGAGTTTGAAACTCGACACCGACTTCACCTCCACCTCTATCACACAACATGTGAAGCGTGGCTCACGTCATTGTTCATGATGCGACCACGGCGAGCGACATGATTGCTGAATAGAATTTCGTAAAACTTTCTCTACCAAAATATGCTCATCCTTGATTTTAGTGGAAACTTCTACAACAACTATCAAAAGCCGATGTTATGGATTTGGGAGAAACTCTTGTTTCTCACCACCTTGGAATCCCTCTTGCGATTTCAACATTTTTTTTCGAAACCACTAGCATGCCAAACAATTCCTGTGCTCTAAAGAGAAAATTAGTAAAGTCGACAAAGTTGTTGTGGGCTTTCCTTTTCTCCTAGTCAAAGTAGGAATTTTCTTTCCCGTTGCCAAAAAGATGTCCATGATCAACAGAGTCACTTTCAGTGTTTGAGTTGTACATTGAAGCCAAAAGAGTCATTTTAAGCACCCCTGAAGTAGCTCCTGAGCTCCCCTTGTCTATTGAATAGTCTGAATTCATCTCATTGTGCATGAAAAAACAGAATGCACCAATGGCAAGCTTGTCACTAATCATAAGTGCAAATTTAGAGCTGTAGTACACCTTGGATAACGTGTATTCATTATGTTGGATGCCGCAACGATGTTGCGTGTATTGTAGGGTGTCGTGCACTCCATGTTGATTTGTAGTAGAAAACGATGAACCGGGGTTCTTTCGAGTCGTTCGGCTAAGGTTGAGTTTCATCATGCCGTTAAGGTAGACGTATCCATCGGCAAAGGTTTCACCTCCACGTTTTCAAGAGAGACTTGTCTCCGTTGTTGACGATGTGCGATCCTCGCTTTAACAACTTTCCAAGTGTTAGGTGGAATGAAATCGCGGGGATAAACATAACATTGCCAAAGTGAAATTGAGCTCCCTTGTACCCTGTAAGTGTCATCTTCCCTTAGCCTTTCACAAGAAAAACACCAATTGTTTGCAAGGGTAACATAGTCTTTTTCACTAAACTGAAGGTGTTGGAGGCACGATGTGTCAAACATAACGTGTGATGTGAACCCACTGTACGAATACCATACTTTTTTTAGCATACTTACTTGATACTCAAAAAATCTGAGACATGGTATATAGATCGTGAGAAGTCGTACTCATTTTTTCCAACTCCCAAAGTCACCTTATGCTAAGTCTCCTCATCTTCTTCATGACTTTCCTCTCCTCCACCACTTGAATCCTCTGACTAGTCCTCGCTCTCCTACCTCCTTCCACACTCCCTATGTCTCAACTGCTTCCTACAATACGGTCTCATGTGTCCAGGTTCCTTTTTGTAAAGGCACAAGCTTATGTTTGACATGCTTTTTGTTGGAGTTTCCATGGGTTGTAGATGACAATGTTTGATTTTGCTCAGTTTTAGGAGTTGAGTTCACAAAAAAACTGTTTGATTTTGGATGAGACACGAGGGTAGTGCAAGCAGCTGGGTATGTTGGATAGGAAAGGAGACATAGCTTTTCCTTTGCAAGCTTGCAATTGTGCTCTTTTTTCAAAAACATCTTACACACGTATGCCTTATTCAATTCAGCCTTTTCCTTGAACTTGAGCAAATGCCTAATTTCCTCTCGATCGTCGGTCAATCCATTGAGGAGGAAGGTAAAAAAGACCGTCTCAATAATAGGAGTGTCACTAACCGCGAGCTAGGCATGTAATGACCTTTACTTGTTGATGTAGTCCTCAACTCTTGTTAAGTTGTTAAGGTTAATGTGGGAAAGCTCTATAAGGAGGTGAGACTTGAAGGTAGAATCTCTTGACATGTAGGTCCGTATCAGTTAGGACCTGGCATGATGAGCAGGTTCGCTTGATCCCTCAAACATCCTGATTGCGTGTTAGATGCGAAGTGTGATTTGGTTANGACCGTCTCAATAATAGGAGTGTCACTAACCGCGAGCTAGGCATGTAATGACCTTTATTTGTTGATGTAGTCCTCAACTCTTGTTAAGTTGTTAAGGTTAATGTGGGAAAGCTCTATAAGGAGGTGAGACTTGAAGGTAGAATCTCTTGACATGTAGGTCCGTATCAGTTAGGACCTGGCATGATGAGCAGGTTCGCTTGATCCCTCAAACATCCTGATTGCGTGTTAGATGCGAAGTGTGATTTGGTTACCGAGTACCATGTACGCAGCCTCGGTGAAGTAGCTAAATTGTGCCATCACTTGTGGTGATGTCCCCATTGCTGGCGATGAGTAGTGCTAGTTGTAGAACTCCCATAGGCAATGAATGTGAGCGACCTGTTTAAACTTGTGCACCCCATGTGGGAAGTTCTTTATGTTGACCTTGATTTTTTGCAAATAAAAGGATGCCACTATTGTAGGCACTGTGATCTCAAGTCTTTAAAACGAGATTCTTTGTTATACGAATGGTTGGGCACGTGAATGATTGTGTAGCATGGGCATAGCAAGGAACGGCTGACCTTGAGCCATTCCTGAATCTACTATTAGCTGAGCCCCGTGGGCTTACAACACAGGATTTGGTTCATCCTGCTTTTGTGATGCCAATGGTGGCACCCCCAACATCCCTTAAGAATGTGCAAGGAACGACTTCGGCACACCTCCGTTTGCAGCTACTCGAAGCTACATCTTTTGGGGGAAAGATAGTTGCACAATTGGTGAAGGACTACATGAGGGACATGGGCAGATGATTCTTGTGACTGTTCTTGCCACTACATCGACTATTGTTCCTATTGTAGTTTGTGTTGTTGCTACATCATTTGTTGATACATCTGCTACTACTGTTGAAATGGAGCAAGTTATTGTTTTATCGGTGCATTATGTGTTATTACATGGCTACTTCAACTGTTCCATGTGTGTTGCTCAAGTAGCATGTGCGAGCTGCTCTTGATGATGAACGAGATCCTGAGCTCCAAGGTATTGCCTCGACTCCTTCATTTCATACTCCAGAGCTTGTTGTGCCAATTGTTCTAGTTACACCTTCTGTTGCGCATCCTCTGCCAAGCATTGTGCCTTTGTTACTTGGCATTGCACATTGTTTGCAACATTGAATCCCTACCCTTGACCCATGTGCAAGCCATGCATGACAGATTGATTGTTAAGCGGAGGCGCACCCTCCCTTGGATGCTGAAACTCCATGTCACTCATAGAGACGTTTTAGGCCTTATGCCGTGTGCACAATTTGGTATCTTTGCACCTCTCCACTCTTTGATTCTATCATATGAATGTGAAAGACTCTTCCACCAACACGTTTTTGTAGCTGCTGTGCTTGCAAATGGCACGGGCTTGATTGCACTGATACCATGTTAGAATTTTGCACGACCACAACAAAGGCTTGGTTGGTCTTGGTCTCATGCCAACAACTTTGGTGTTCCAAGAAAGCCTTAAACAAGTGCTAGGAAGTGAATGCGGAAGCTCTAATTGTATTATATGAATACAAAGTATAACAATACTATGTACCAGCCCAATAATTGCGTATGAGTAGCTCAACAACAAAACCCTTCGAGAGCCTAGCCTCAACAAGGCACAATTTCTTGCTAGGCGTCCAGCCTTGTAGTAAGAATCTAGGTGTTTAAAACGTCTTTCATACCGGCAGGTGTTGAGGATGTCAGGCAAACTCCTCTCCATGCTAGCACACTTCCGCGAGAGTCAATGGGTTGTGAGAGGGATCCTACAAGAAACTCATCCAACATCGATGTCTGATTCTAGCATAGAAACCAAGTGGCTTGCAAATGTACAAAGTGGTTGATATTGATACAATAGAGTTGCAAGTATTAGAATAGGCTGATGCAGCCAAAACTAGTGCTCCCTTTTATACTAATGCTCCGGCTAGTAGCGAGCTAGCGGTCTAGGATGCTTCACGGAAGGTGGTGGTCCCGTTTGTCCCAAACGTTGATGTAACAATATGTCATCTATCATTGGAAGAGATGATGATGATGATGTAGTTAAATCTTCACGAGGTTGTATGTGAGCTAGGCAACTGTGTAGATGCCTATACAATGGCTCACGTAAACCTGGTAGGCATTGTACTCTCCAAGATTGCCTCGTAGGAGGCATTTGGCAAGTTCTCAAACGTTCGATATCACTATAGTGAGTTGGCCAAGGTAGTCCCACCTTTCTTGGATGCACCAAATAAATTTTGAACTTCCAACGCTTGAACACGTGCTTGAGGACTAAAAACTAAGAATAATCTGGCCTTGTACAGTGGAATTTCCCCATAGGAAAATTCTTGATGAATCACTGTAAAATCCATATATTCACATGGACTCCTCCAAAAGTCCAACCGACTGTGCCGTGTTGAAGCCAAAATCTAATGGAGTTATGTCCTAACTCCATGAGTCAATCTAACGGATTTGAATAAAATCATGGGCTGATAAGGCCAAAACTGTAGTAATTCATCGTCTCCGACTCCCAAGCCATTTTGTTTAGCCACCTATAGACCAAAGATCCACATGTGAGCCTTGTGGCATCGACATGACATTATATCAAAATGGACAGAATCTTGACCCACTTGGTCTAGAATGTGGCGAATAAGGATTTGTGGTTGTTATGTTAGTGCACCTTCCCATCTTTCAAGGATGACCCCACTCAGAAAACGTGGATGTTTTATTGGTTTGCATGACACTTGTCATGCCATCAGAGTGATATACTTGAGATATCAATGCATTTGCCGAGGATGTTTCTCCGTGAGTACCACCAACAAAAGAGACAGTTGACAATCATTTTCTAGCAAATTCCAAAACGAAAGAAAAGCATTTCCCATGCCAAAGGTTTGCCACCCTTTCGACCTCACATTCTAGGTTAATGAAGCGCGCATCAACCACACCATAGTTGATTGAGGTATCCATCCTTGGGTTGAAATGAAAGTTTCTAAAACTTCTCTCGCCTTATCGAGGCACTACGTTGTAAATATGGCTCATGATTGCTATCGACGATCTTGTTCATTCCTAAAAATACTTTTTTGGTGCATTTTGTTCAATTGATTAAGCACGATTGGTGCCACGCCTTACCTTTGGCATAATTGGAATCTATCAATGTGACTTTTTAAGAGCGCATTGTACATGAAGAACGGACCGTGCCTTCACCATCTCCATTTGTGAGATATATCAAGTTCTCCATCATATAACGGTAAGTGATATTATCCCTTTAAGCTTGATTGTAGCAATATGTTGAATCAACATTAAATTAATACACTCTGGTCACCCTTAGTTGGCCTCAACATTTACTTTGGCTCGTTCCATAGTCGATCGGACCACGAGAATGGGGGTGCCAACATTCTGCTGACATGCATTTATCTGATTATATGTCATAGCTGGTTCCTGGTATATTTACAACCTTGAGACCATATCGTTTTGCCAATTATGTTGAATATAGGATGTCGTTAAACTATGAGATTGTTATAGTGTCATGGTAAAACTTTGGTGGAAAGGAGTGTCCTTGTGCACCTTTATCATGAGATTTGCACATTGGGAAAGTCTACGTCAATGAAATTGGGTTGAGAAACGTTTGTTTATCACTTTCCTAACATGTTCACTTGTCAAGCGAATAGATGTCAAAGGTGTCGCCTTCACAATTCCATGATTTTTGACATTCGGTTGACTACGTTTGTTGTAGTGCTGCATCATTTGACTTCTTGGACTACCACCATATGATGTATCAAGCCATAGAGAGGGGTAGGAACCCACTCTATCCTCATTCATGCGTCCAGGGTTTTGAGAGGAATTTGAACATCATGAGATCGTAGTGTTTGTCGAAAATATTGATACCAATTAGATATCACATTTTCCACTCACGGAATGATAAAGCGGCAATGGTTTCTCCATTAGGCTCGTGTCAAATATTCTTTTTTTAATCGATTCAATTATAAACCAATGTCTATTTCAGACATGAGTAGAGATGTGCCATCCCATCGGCATGTATGGATGCATGCACGTATATTGCTTGAAATCTTCAAGTTCGTGAGGCACACATTGCCTTCTTAGTAGAGCGACAAAGATCATACGTCAAATTATCTCTATCGAGCACCAACCAAAGAACTTGTTTGGTCAAATGGTGTCTCCATAGGTTGGCACCGTAGTCGATGGTTTGTTTGAATGTCACAAAGCCGGTGTGATCATTCGGTGGTGTGACTAAAATTGATGTCATGATCGATGCAGCAACGATTAGTGGAGAAGTTTCTCGTGCATTTCGTGCACATTTTCCATGCTTCTTGTGTACCCAGTTTCACGCGAGTAAAGGGTGATCGTATGAATCACATATGGCTTCGGTACTTGATCATGCCCATGGACCTTCTGTTTAAGTTTAAACCGTGCATGCTTTGGAACCAGTTCTCAACCGACTTGGTCTTTGTACCACGCTCCATTTGTGTCTATGGGGGAGTCCATCCACCCCTTGCATGGTCCAAGTTTATCAAAATTTGCCTTGTGAGATGTAATTTATTGATGGATATTTTTCTCATACGTCTGTTGGAAGTACTTTTCCGCAGTTTTATCAGCAGAGGCAAATTTTCAACCCCAAATGGTGGTTATACTCAGTGACCAAAATAATTTTGTTGTTATGCCGTTTGGGCATACATAAGATTGTCATATTTGTGTGTGATTTCTTTCAGACATACCCATCATTTTTACATATGGCACTTGGTAGTATGACTAGCCTTAAGTTTGTTGGGGTGTCTCTCTAATGTTAGACAACGTGTTTCCATGGCGTCAAAGCATGCTCTTAGTGTACTTGCCCGTAGAACCACACTGGGCATAAATCGTACGCATTCGTATGGTGGTTTTTCAAAAGTACGTGTGGTGTGTTATTTGGTGATCAACATCCATGTTGTCCGTGTAATTGACACCTTTGCATGAGCCATACACTTGACGTTCACATGGTTGGTACAACCAGAATCCATGTCCATAGTGCTCTCGCTTCTTACAGTAGTAGTGCATTGAACACATGTGACCTGTTGTTCTGACACCTCTATTTGGTAATGGGACTCTCAATGTTTTCTGAAACGTACGACCAACACTTGTTTTGTGTAACCAACCCTTGTGTTGTACAATCGGTTCTTGTCTGCTACATCCGACATTTATTTTGTTTATTCGGCATGTTTCTTGTGCAACCGCCACTTGTTTTGTGAAATTGACACTTGCTTTGTGAAATCTACACTTTGACTAATGAGATTGACATTGGGATCATGCAAAGTGATGTTATGGATGATGGCGATCGTGGTTCAAGCGGCACTCACTTCACCACACCTTTCACACTCACATCTAGAATGCACCCTTCAATCGGTTGGAAGTGCATGTTGCACTTGTATCACAGACACGTCTTATAATAGTGAGTGAAGTGCAACCGGCACCTATATCATTGGTATACCCAAACCTAAAAAGATGATTTATCAAGATGTCAATGATAGTTTTTGCGGGTGTCCATTGTGCAATTGACACGATGTTAGTGTAACCAACACCCGAATTTGCAAAAAAAATCAAAGTTTACATACGGATACAACTTTTACTCTCATGATTGTTGTAGTTGGCACTCGCACAAATAATGCAATTGGCATTTACAAATACGTTTTACAGCATTTTGGTAAGCACTTGTGCAACTATTACATTTTGCAAAGCTTTTCTTTGTGCAATGTTCATCAATGTCATTAATGTAATGGACACATGCATTGTAACGTGTCCAAGGGACTTTTATCAACGTCAAATACCATTTTGTGGTTTTCTATGTTCTCATAGTACCATGGCACCACCGTTGCCCACAACATTTTCTTGAATGTGTGTTTCTTCAACTGAGTATTTCTAAAGCTGGAAAACGAAATGTTTTCCTCTTTCTTTTGTTCGCTCAATCAGAGTTGCAAGCAGTTTACAAAAAAGTTGAACCCATGGCCACCAAGGCCAAAGATCCAAGTTTGGGCACCGAAAAAACATTTCCTCAAGCGCCTTGAAAATGGCCAGTCCTTGAGTTGATGATTTTTTGGATTTCAATATAATCTTGTACTCCATGTGTATTTTTTTAGCTTGAAGCTTGGAAGTTTCTAAGCGACACTCGGTTGTGTAAAAAAACCATTAGTTTTCCTATGCAATCATCAATAGGAAAACATTATTGAATATTATTTTATGAATCCTCAGATGTTTGCTTAGCTGGAACTGAGCTCCATACCGCTCTTTATGGCGGTAACTGGGTTAAAATGAAGACTCCATCTCTGTTATTGTGGGCTAATCGTTTAAGATAATGGCACACACTACAGCTTGAAGCCGTGGCTTATGGTTGTCCTGTCATCCGTTCTATCGGATGCACCAATTGTACATGCCCTGGTACCTTGGAAGCAAGCGGCAACGGAGCGGTAGGGAAGCTTCCTCTCTTTGGAATCTTTGGTGCCTGAGAGGTGAGTAAGGAGAAATATTCACTTCCTCCTTCCCTTTCTGGCGTCGTCAGTGCTTGCTAGGAGGGGGGAAGTGGTGGTTTACTCCCTCTCTCGGTTTTTGGATCTCTCTTTACCTGAGAGATGGGGAAGAGGGGAGTGTCATTCCTTGTCTTTCCTAACGTGGTTGGCATTTGAGAGGAGGGAGGACGGGGGAGTGCTGCTCCCTCTCTCCCTTTTTAACATCGTGAACACCTGAGAGGAAGGGGGAGAGGGGATTGCCGCTCCCTATCTCCTTTCTTAGTGTTGTTGCTGCTTGATTCGAGAGGGAGAGGGGAGTGTCGCTCCTTCTCTCCCTTCCTAGTAGGGTCGGCTACTAAGAGGGGGGGGGAGGGGGGAGTGCCGCCTCCTCTCTCCCTTATAGCACTATTGTTCCCTGAGATGAGCGGGAGAGGGGAGTATCACCCCTCTCCATCT
>SZWC01014443.1:56567-68487 GCA_023375785.1 Penium margaritaceum
GGCCTCCGTACAGCGACTTCCACAGCGTACGAGTCCCTCGAGCGGTCAGTTGAGCTCGTCCGCGAGGCAGCAGCAGCGGCAAAGGCTCACGGAGAGGCAGCCGCCAGCCATGATACCGCTATGGGGCTCTTCTCGTCGGGTCTTCTCCGGACATGGGCGGAGGAGGCCTGGGACGGCAACCGCGACCAGGTCCAGCAGGCCTCCGCGGAGCTCGGCACCGCGCTCTACTCGGCTCTGACCCTCCAGTTACCTGAGCTGCATGCAGCACTGCGGCGCACCCAGGGAGAGGGGCTCGGGGGAGCATCTTCCTCAGGGGCGGTCCCCGATGGACCGCTTCTGAGGGAGGTGCTCTCTGCCGTACGACATGTGGAGGAGCAGCAGCAGCAGCTCCTTCAGCAGCAGCAGCAGTAGCAGACCCCGTTGGAGCGACAGCCCCCATCCGGGCCCTCCCCGGCAGACCTGCTCTCTGCCTTTCGTCGCGTGGAGGAGCAGCAGCAGTAGCTCCTTCGGCAGCAGCAGCAGCAGCAGACACTGCTCGACCGCCTGGCTGCCCTAGAGCGTTGTCTATCCACATCCAGAGAGGCCCCCGCGGCAGAGGTCTCGAGCATACCCCCGGGCAGCGCCCCAGGCAGCGCTCCTGGCGCTCTCCCAGGCAGCGTCCTAGGCCTGCCGCGCCCTGCGTCGTCCCCTGCCACTGCTTCGCTCTTAGGGGGCGCGCCTTCGCAGATGCATCCTCTCACACAGCGGCAGACTCCCTCTGCCCCCCCCCCTTACCCCCCGGACGGGAGGAGCCGGGGGGCGAGGTGGCCAGGTCCGTTGGGAGCTGCGCGGCTTCGCCGCCCAGCACGCGAAGCTACAACTCCTCACCGAGCGGGCATGGCTCCGCCCGAAGGAGCGGCGGCTCGCGTTCCGTCTAGGCGATTGTCTGGGCCATGACCTGGAGGAGCTGAGTCATCGTCTACCCCCTAGGCGGAGCCCCCCACCACACCACGGCGCCCTTTCACAGCAGCTGCACCAGCAGCAGCAGGGGCCACCTCCACCCCTGGGACAGCAGCAGCAGCAGGGGCAGCAGGTAGGCTGGGTCCCCCCACGGGCCGAGCAGCAGACCCAGCGTCAGCGACAGCAGCAGTGGCCGCATCAGCTGGAGCACCAGTGGCAGTGGCAGCAGCAGCGGCAGACACATCATCGGCCACAGCAGCGGCATGAGGAGCGGCCGTTCTACCTGACTGGCCTGCCTCGGGGAGCCCGCCCTGCGGACCTCCCCTTCGGCTGGACAGGGCGTTTTGATCCGCTCCGGACGCTCGGTACCGTCCCCGCATGGGAGGGGCAGTTCCCGGGGGGGGGGAGGGGGCAAGCGGCCGGCCCGGGGCCGCTTGCCTACCCTTGATTGGGCCGACGGCGCCACAGCTGCTGGCTCTGCCTTGGCACGGGCAGCAGCAGCAGCAGGAGCAGCAGCAGGAGCAGCAGCAGGAGCAGCAGCATCAGGATAGGCAGCATGGGCTGCAGTCGGCCTTGCCTTGGCATGGGCGGCAGCTGCAGGAGGAGCAGGAGGGGCAGCACCTGGAGCAGCAGCAGCAGCATCAGGGGCAGCAGCAGCAGCGACAGAGACAGCATCAGCAGGAGCAGAGGCGGCAGGAGCAGCAGCAGGAGCAGCAGTTGGAGCTGCGGCAGCGGTGGCATCAGCAGCGGCAGCAGGAGGGTTGGCAGCATGAGCAGCAGGCTCCGTTGCCTTGGCACGGACAGCAGCTGCAGGAGGAGCGTCAGGGACAGCACCACGAGCAGCATCAGCAGCAGCAGCAGCGACAGGGACTGCACCAGGCTCAGCCACGGGAGATCCAGCCAGCTACGCAGGGAGACCAGCAGCAGGAGGATAGGCAGCATGGGCAGCAGTCTACCTTGTCGTGGCACGGACAGCAGCTACAGAAGGATCTTCAGGGGCAGCACCAGGAGCAGCAGCAGCAGCAGTAGAGACAGGGGCAGCAGCAGCAGCAGCAGAGACAGGGGCACGGCAGCAGCGACAGGGACTGCATCAGGTGCAGCTCGAGGAGATCCAGTTAGTTACGCAGTTGGACCAGCAGCAGCGTCAGGAGCGGCCACTGGAGCAGTTACAGCAGCTGTCACCACAGTCAGGACAGGGAGAGCTGCAGCCAGGGACCCTCATGCAGGGGGTTCCGTTGGGGCAGGGCCACCAGCCTTCGGCCGCTACAGCGAGCCGAGAGTTGCGACAGTACCGGCGCAGGCGCCCTCGTCCGCTGTCACTCACTGACCTCGACCATCTTCTCCAGGCCCCACCACAGGATCTGGACGCCTCCACCGCTCACCTCCTTTCCCCGCACTCCCCCACACTTGTGGACGCGCCTCCCCTCCCCCTTCTTCTTCCCTCAGACCCGCTGCCCTACCTTCCCCGTCCCCCTCCCACCCCCCCCCTTGCCCTTACCCCTCCGCCACCTCGCCATCACTGGATATTCTTCGATAGGGCAGCGACATTGTCTAGATCCAGAGTGGGAGGTGCTGGGGCGGCGCTTTTCGGCCCAGAGGGGATTCCCCTTGCCTCCACCTGGGTGCGCCTCCCAGGGGAGGCTACCAACAATGATGCTGAGTATGCTGCCCTCCTGGCGGGTATGGAGCTGGCCCGTGAGCGGGGCATACGAGGCCTAGTCGTTGTAGGAGATTCGCGATTGGTTATCTCCCAGATGGAGAGCTCGGCGAGGGTCTTGGTGGAGAGACTGCGGCGCCGACGGGATGCGGCACGAGCAGTGGCTGAGGGGATCGGCCCGATCTTCTTTCAGTGGATTGGCCGGGAACTCAATGGCGTGGCGGACTATTTGTCGAGGATGGCGCTGCGGCTAAAGGCGCATGGCAGCCGACAGGTGACAGGAGTCCCGGACGACTTGGTGGCGCACCACGCCGAGACGCTCCTGGTCACGCAGGAGCTAGTGCTGCAGGGCTTAGAGGGGCTTCAGCAGAGACGCCAGGCGTCCCCAGATGGTCCCTCTCCTGACGTCTCCACGGCCTGGGAGAGTTTGGAGGGTTTCGCCTGGGAGCGTCTTGGGGGGGCAGTGCGTTCAGCTGGTGGGGATTGGGGGCACATGGTGCAGGCTCCCGCCGTGCTAGCACGTCTCTATGGTACTGTTCGGCGCCGGGTGAGCACCCTCTTTCAGCGTTGCTGCTCTTGGGTCTTAGAGCCGGATCTCGCCCCGGACATGCTCTGCAGCCGCTGGATGCTCCTTCTCCATTTCCAGGTGCTCATCTGCAGGGTCCCTTCTCTCCAGGAGCAGCTGGGCGACCCGGCCTTCCGTCAGGGTCCACTCGGCCCACCCCCGCGAGCAGGGCGGAGGGCCTCAGAGGCGCGGCTCCATGCCGGCATGCGCTCCATCGACGACGTCGTGATGGAGCGGTGTGTCCGTTTTGAGGTCGGTGAGTGGGCTGGCCTGCTCGAGGAGTCATGCGAGGCGGTGCGCCCGGCCCAGCGTCCATGGGTGGCAGGCCGCATCTCTACCAGGCAGGCGGCAGCGGCTGCACAGGGGGAGGCAGCAGCGAGGGCACGCCAGCGTGCGGCTAGCCTGGTCCACGCTGGTGCATTCACACGAGCGATGCAGCAGTTTGAGGAGCGCCCGCCNCCGGCCTTCCGTCAGGGTCCACTCGGCCCACCCCCGCGAGCGGGGCGGAGGGCCTCAGAGGCGCGGCTCCATGCCGGCATGCGCTCCATCGACGACGTCGTGATGGAGCGGTGTGTCCGTTTTGAGGTCGGTGAGTGGGCTGGCCTGCTCGAGGAGTCATGCGAGGCGGTGCGCCCGGCCCAGCGTCCATGGGTGGCAGGCCGCATCTCTACCAGGCAGGCGGCAGCGGCTGCACAGGGGGAGGCAGCAGCGAGGGCACGCCAGCGTGCGGCTAGCCTGGTCCACGCTGGTACATTCACACGAGCGATGCAGCAGTTTGAGGAGCGCCCGCCTGCAGCAGGGACGGCTCAGACCCTGACCGCCCTGCGAGATCGACACCCGGCATCCCTACTACCCATTCCGGAGTGGGTGCAGTCTTTCCAGGTTCAGGGCGGGGGAGCTACTGGGGTGACAGAGGAGATGGTGGAGGAGGCGCTACGTGATGCGCCTCGGGGTTCTGCGGCGGGCCCTTTGGGTTTGACCACAGACCTCCTGCGCGACCTGGCCCTGGACTCTGTGTGTGGTCTGGAGAGCCTGACAGGGGTCTTACGGGCCATGCTTAACGGCGTTTTGCCACGGGCGGCAGCGGAGTGCTTGGGCAGCAGTCGGCTCATCCCTATCCTGAAGGGTGATACAGAGGAGGGTGTGCGACCGTTGGCGGTGGGAGAGGCTTGGCTTCGTCTTGCAGGTCGTCTTCTTCTTCTGCGAGACACAAATCCAGGCTCACAGCGGCTCTCCGACCCCACCAGTTTGGTGTGGGGGTCTCTGAGGGGGCAGGCGTGCTGGTTCGGGGTGTGCGCGCTATACTCTCGGCGAACCCCTCCTGGCTCCTTCGACTGGATGTCCGCAATGCCTTCAACGAGGTAGAGCGGGCTTCGGTCTTTGCGGCAGTGCGCGACCGAGGCCTGGGGTCGTGGATCCCCTTCCTACGCCAGTTCTACACTCACCCTGCACAGCTCCTCTTCTTTGGTGTCAGTGCGCCGGCGGTGTTGGAGAGCGCTCGTGGGGTGCGCCAGGGGGACCCTCTGGGGCCGGCACTATTTGACTTGGCCTTAGCGCCGGTCCTGGAGGCGGGGACCCAGCGGCTGCGAGGTGCGCAGGGGTCTTGCCACGGGCACGTGGGGGCCTTCCAGGATGACGCGACTGTGACGGCCCCACCTCAGCTTCTTGCCGCTGCCTTCTCTGCCATGACTGAGGCTGCTGCACTCCGCGGTTTGGTCATTCAGCCGCGGAAGTGCCTTCTGTTGCGGAACTCTGAGGCGGCTATCCCGCCGGCGCTGGCAGGCCTGCCCTGTCGGCAGGATGGTGTGNCGCCAGTTCTACACTCACCCTGCACAGCTCCTCTTCTTTGGTGTCAGTGCGCCGGCGGTGTTGGAGAGCGCTCGTGGGGTGCGCCAGGGGGACCCTCTGGGGCCGGCACTATTTGACTTGGCCTTAGCGCCGGTCCTAGAGGCGGGGACCCAGCGGCTGCGAGGTGAGAAGGGGTCTTGCTACGGGCACGTGGGGGCCTTCCAAGATGACGCGACTGTGACGGCCCCACCTCAGCTTCTTACCGCTGCCTTCTCTGCCATGACTGAGGCTGCTGCACTCCGCGGTTTGGTCATTCAGCCGCGGAAGTGCCTTCTGTTGTGGAACTCTGAGGCGACTATCCCGCCGGCGCTGGCAGGCCTGACCTGTCGGCAGGATGGTGTGGTTCTGCTGGGGTGTCCGGTGGGCACGGCTGAGTTCCGGAGTCGGTGGGCAGAGGGGTGGCTCCAGGAGCAGCTGCGCGGCCTTCCTCAGCTATGCCGGATGGAGGAAGTACAGGCGGCCATGCTGCTGCTCTGCCTTTGCTTCATCCCTCGGGTGGACTTCTGTGTGAGGGCACTCCCGCCTGACGACAGCTGGCTGTCCATCCTGCACCGCTTCGACCCTGCCATCTGGGAGGCGGTACTCCAGCTGCTGCAGGTTTCACCAGCCACACAGGTGGGGTCAGTGGACCACGAGCTACAGCGCCCGGCCCATCTGCAGTCTCAGCTGCCCTTTGCCTTCGGGGGAGCTGGGCTGGTTGGGGCGCGGGACCGTGCTCCTCTGGCCTATGCCTGCGCGACTGGCAGTCTGCTCCCCGCCCTCTCGAGCGAGTTCGCGCCTTTCCTCCTAGCAGCTTCGGCATTGGAGCATCTGGCACCGGGCTGGGACTTGGTGCAGGAGGAGCTTCCTCTACCTGTCTTTCAGGCCCTGCCCTCCGTGGAGACCTTGCAGCAGAGTTCCTCCGCAGGCTTGTATCAGAGTATGTGTCGGCTTTGGTATTCTCTTCGGCGGGAGGGGTGGATTGCGGAGGTCGGGGAGCTACACCGACGTTGCTGTGGCTGTGCTGGGGGGGGGAGGGCCCCTGCACCTCACGCAGCGGATGTGTGCGTCACGCCCACCAGCGGTGCTGGGCGACGGTGACGAGGGGCAGTGCTCTCTGGCTGCAGGCCACCCCGTCGGGCCCCCGGGACCGGACGTACATCTCCCCAGCGGACTACCGCCTTCATGCTCAGCTCTGGCTGGGTCTCCCTCTTCCACACTTGCTGCTCGCAGGGATGGACGGACTTGACCCGAGCGCAGTTACCAGGCGGCGGAGTGGAGGCGCGATCCAGCGCGTCCACAACGCCATTCGGGACGAGCAGGCAGCGGTCTTTTGGGAGCACCGTCTGCTTCACACGGTGGAGAGTGGAGGCACAGGGGGCTTGCAGGCAGGTGGTGCGGGCGAGCCGCGGTCGGATCTGACGCTGACTGACCCCGAGTCAGGCCTCACGTGGGTGCTGGATGTCACCACCGTGAACCCCCATGGGGTCCGTGCTACGGGGCCTGGCTCGGCAGTCATTGCGGCAGAGAAGGCCAAGGTGAGCCTATACTCTGTGGTGGAGGGGAGCGGTCGGCAGNATCACTTCTGGTCCTTTCTAGCCCGCCTCGACAGAGTCTGCCTTGCACGGGGGCCGCGCCGCTGTTCGGAGGAGGTCTTCGAGCGTTGGGCCCAGCGGGCGGTCTCTGCCCTCGCCCAGCGGGTCTCCATCGCGGGCATTCGCAGCCAGTGCGCCGCGATTTGGTTCCACGGCGTTGTCCACTGCGCGGTTGCTGACCATCGGCCTGAGGATGATGTTCTTCCTTTGGCGCACGGGCTGGGCCTGCCTTGTGCCCTCTCACTATCAGATCTTTGTGCCTTCGAACCGGTCTTTGCCGGTACTTAGCTATTTAGCTGCTTTTCATTTCCACTGTTCATGTGCCGTTGGTGGCGGCTCCTTTTATACCCCGTAGATGTGCCGGTCAGGGGCGGCGTTCCTCTTCATTTCTACTAAATACATTTTTCAAAAAACAAACATAATAATAATAATAATAATAAATAACGAGTGTTGAGCAGAGTTGACGCGTTCAACGCGACGCGACGTCCTCGAGGCAGCAGGACTGAGGCGCTTGGCGACTGGTTGGGAGGGAGGGAGGGTGGAAGGAGCGTGCAGGTGTGCCAAGGAGGCATACCTCATTTTTTTTTTTTGGCCCACTCAGGCCAGCTGAACTCTGCCGAAATTTTTTACAGTCTAGAGAGTCAGCACCAGATCTTTCAACAGGCCCTATTGGGCCGGGTGAATGCTGCCGATTTCTTTCTTGGCGAGCTTCACAAGTGCGCACGGGCTCAGTCCCTGTTGGGACATCGCGCACGCCATGCAAGACGGCCACACTGCCCCCTCCACTCCACCACCCCCTCCTGCATCACAGCAGTCCTTTCAGGTTGTGCACCGTGCGATGCGATGAGACTTCATTCTGCACTGCATGCATTGTGACCTGCAATGGTTCAGCTTGCTTTTCTGATCCCATCACCTAAATGTGCTTTTCTTTCTTTTTTTTTTTTTTTTTTTTTTTTTTTTGAATCAATATTATTTTTAGGAATGGACAACATGCAAGCCGCCCCTGCACCGGCACATCTACGGGGTATAAAAGTATCGCCGCCACCAACGGCACATGAACAGTGGTAAGTAAGAAATAGGAAGCAGCTAAGCAGCTAAGTACCGGCAAAGACCGGTTCAAAGGCACAAAGATCTGACAGAGTGAGGGCACAAGGCAAACCCTGCCCGTGCGCCAGTGGGAGAACATCCTCCTCAGGCCGTGGGTCTGTTGCTGCGCAGTGAACCACGCCGTGGAAGCGTATCGCGGCGCACTGGCTGCGAATGCTTGCGATGGAGACCCGCTGGGCAAGGGCAGAGACGGCCCGCTGGGCCCAACGCTCGAAGACCTCCTCCGAACAGCGGCGCGGCCCCCGTGCTAGGCAGACTCTGGCGAGGCGGGCCAGAAAGGACCAGAAGTGATCACCGAGGCCCCCAAGGGTCTCCCAGGCCAGCGGTCGCATCTGCCGGCCGCTCCCCTCCACCACAGAGTACAGGCTCACCTTAGCCTTCTCTGCCGCAATGACTGCCGAGCCAGGCCCCGTAGCACGGACCCCATGGGGGTTCACGGTGGTGACATCCAGCACCCACGTGAGGCCTGACTCGGGGTCAGTCAGCGTCAGATCCGACCGCGGCTCGCCCGCACCACCTGCCTGCAGGCCCCCTGCGCCTCCACTCTCCACCGTGTGAAGCAGACGGTGCTCCCAAAAGACAGCTGCCAACTCGTCCCGAATGGCGTTGTGGACGCGATGAATCGCGCCTCCACTCCGCCGCCTGGTAACTGCGGTCGGGTCAAGTCCGTCCATCCCTGCGAGCAGCAAGTGTGGAAGAGGGAGACCCACCAGAGCTGAGCATGGAGGCGGTAGTCCGCTGGGGAGATGTACGTTCGGTCTCGGGGGCCCGACGGGGTGGCCTGCAGCCAGAGAGCACTGCCCCTCGTCATCGTCGCCCAGCACCACTGGTGGGCGTGACGCACACATCCGCTGCGTGAGGTGCAGGGGCGCTCCCCCCCCTCAGCATAGCCACAGCGACGTCGGTGCAGCTCCCCGACCTCCGCAATCCACCCCTCCCGCCGAAGAGAGTACCAAAGTCGACACATACTTTGATACAAGCCTGCGGAGGAGCTCTGCTGCAAGGTCTCCACGGAGGGCAAGGCCTGAAAGACAGGCGAAGGAAGCTCCTCCTGCACCAAGTCCCAGCCCGGTGCCAGATGCTCCAACGCCGAAGCTGCTGGGAGGAAGGGCGCGAACTCGCTCGAGAGGGCAGGGAGCAGACTGCCAGTCGCGCAGGCATAGGCCAGAGGAGCACGGTCACGCGCCCCAACCAGCCTAGCTCCCCCGAAGGCAAAGGGCAGCTGAGACTGCAGATGCGCCAGGCGCTGAAGCTCGTGGTCCAGCGACCCCCCCTGTGTGGCTGGTGAAACCTGCAGCAACTGGAGTACCGCCTCCCAGATGGCGGTGTCGAAGCGGTGCAGGGTGGACAGCCAGCTGTCGTCAGGCGGGAGTGCCCGCACACAGAAGTCCACCCGAGGGATGAAGCAAAGGCGCAGCAACAGCATGGCCGCCTGGACATCCTCCATCCGGCATAGCTGAGGAAGGCCGCGCAGCTGCTCCTGGAGCCACCCCTTTGCCCACTGACTCCGGAACTCAGCCGTGCCCACCGGACACCCTAGCAGAACCACACCATCCCGCCGACAGGGCAGGCCTGCCAGCGCCGGCGGGATAGCCGCCTCAGAGTACCGCAAGAGAAGGCACTTCCGCGGCTGAATGTACAAACCGCGGAGTGCAGTTGCCTCAGTCATGGAAGAGAAGGCGGCGGCAAGAAGCTGAGGCGGGGCCGTCACAGTCGCGTCATCCTGGAAGGCTCCCACGTGCCCGTGGCAAGACCCCTGCGCACCTCGCAGCCGCTGGGTCCCCGCCTCCAAGACCGGCGCTAAGGCCAAATCAAAGAGTGCCGGCCCCAGAGGGTCCCCCTGGCGTACACCACGAGCACTCTCCAACACCGCCGGCGCACTGACACCAAAGAAGAGGAGCTGTGCAGGGTGAGTGTAGAACTGGCGAAGGAAGGGGATCCACGACCCCAGGCCCCGGTCGCGCACTGCCTCAAAGATCGAAGCCCGCTCTACCTCGTTGAAGGCATTGCGGACATCCAGTCGATGGAGCCAGGACGGGTTCGCCGAGAGGATAGCGCGCACACCCCGAACCAGCACGCCTGCCCCCTCAGAGACCCCCACACCAAACTGGTGGGGTCGAAGAGCCGCTGTGAGCCTGGCTTTGTCTCGCAGAAGAAGAAGGCGACCTGAAAGACGAAGCCAAGCCTCTCCCACCACCAACGGTCGCACACTCTCCTCCTCCGTATCACCCTTCAGGATAGGGATGAGCCGACTGCGGCCCAAGCACTCCGCAACCGCCCGTGGCAAAACGCCGTCAAGCATGGCCCGTAAAACCCCTGTCAGGCTCTCCAGACCACACGCAGAGTCCAGAGCCAGGTCGCACAGGATGTCTGTGGTCAAACCCAAAGGGCCCGCCGCCGAACCCCGAGGCGCATCACGTAGCGCCTCCTCCACCATCTCCTCGGTCACCCCAGCAGCTCCCCCGCCCTGGACCTGGAAAGACTGCACCCACTCCGGAATGGGTAGCAGGGATGCCGGGTGTCGCTTTCGCAGGGCAGCCAGGGTCTGCGCCGTCCCCGCCGCCGGCGGGCGCTCCTCGAACTGCTGCATCGCTCGTGTGAACGCACCAGCGTGGACCAGGCTAGCCGCACGTTGGCGTGCCCTCACTGCTGCCTCCCCCTGTGCAGGCGCTGCCGCCTGCCTGGTAGAGATGCGGCCTGCCACCCATGGACGCTGGGCCGAGCGCACCGCCTCACATGACTCCTCGAGCAGGCCAGCCCACTCACTGACCTCAAAACGGACACACCGCTCCATCACCACGTCGTCGATGGAGCGCATGCCGGCGTGGAGCCGCGCCTCCGAGGCCCTCCGCCCCACTCGCGGGGGTGGACCGAGTGGACCCTGACGGAAGGCCGGGTCGCCCAGCTGCTCCTGGAGAGAAGGGACCCTGCAGATGAGCACCTGGAAATGGAGAAGGAGCATCCAGCGGCTGCAGAGCATCTCCGGGGCGAGATCCGGCTCTAAGACCCAAGAGCAGCAACGCTGGAAGAGGGTGCTCACCCGGCGCCGGAACAGTACCATAGAGACGTGCTAGTACAGCGGGAGCCTGCACCATGCGCTCCCAATCCCCACCAACTGAACACACTGCCCCCCCAAGCCGCTCCCACGCGAAACCCTCCAAGCTCTCCCATGCCGTGGAGACGTCAGGAGAGGGGCCATCTGGGGACGCCTGGCGTCTCTGCTGAAGCCCCTCGAGGCCCTGCAGCACTAGCTCCTGCGTGACCAGAAGCGTCTCGGCGTGGTGCGCCACCAAGTCGTCCGGGACTCCTGTCACTTGTCGGCTACCTGGCGCCTGCAGCCGCAGCGCCATCCTCGACAGATAGTCCGCAACGCCATTGAGTTCCCGGCCAATCCACTGAAAGAAGATCGGGCCGAGGCCCTCAGCCACTGCTCGTGCCGCATCCCGTCGGCGCCGCAGTCTCTCCACCAAGACCCTCGCCGAGCTCCCCATCTGGGAGATAACCAAGTGCGAATCTCCTACAACGACTAGGCCTCGTATCCCCTGCTCACGGGCCAGCTCCATACCCGCCAGGAGGGCAGCATACTCAGCATCATTGTTGGTAGCCTCCCCTGGGAGGCGCACCCAGGTGGAGGCAAGGGGAATCCCCTCTGGGCCGAAAAGCACCGCCCCAGCACCGCCCACTCTGGATCCAGACAATGTCGCTGCCCCATCGAAGAACACCCAGTGATGGCGGGCTGGCGGAGGGGTAAGGGCAAGGGGGGGGGTGGCAGGGAGACGGGGAAGGTAGGGCAGCGGGTCTGAGCGTGACAATCGTGCATGCTCAATTGCATTTTTCTAAAACGCTTTGCAAAGCGTTTAGAAAAATACAGTTCTTTTCTTTCTTTTATTTCGTGACAATCGTGCATGCTCAATGTATCGCGCAGCAGTCACGATTCGTGACTGCGCGATTGAATGTGTGTGAGCCAGCAACGGAATGCGTAGAACACATGATGGACATGGAACACGTATGCATCGGATAAATGGTGCATATGAAATATGAGCTTATGCAAATGAATGATAGCTCTCTGCCTCCCCATCAGCCTCCCCCTTCCCCTCCCCTTCCTTGACCCTCACTCACCCTCCATCTCCCTCCCATCTCCCTCCTCTTCCCTCCCCTTCCTCCCCTCACCCTCCCCCTCCTCCTCCCCCTACACCTCCCCCTCCCCCTACACCTTCCCCTCCACCTCAC
>SZWC01014444.1:0-22441 GCA_023375785.1 Penium margaritaceum
ACGGGGGGGGGGGGGGAGACGCCCCCTCTCCTCCCCCTTGGCGCCGTCGGTGCCATGGACGAGGGAGGGGGAGGGAATCTCCCCTTACCCGCTCCCATTGGCGCCGTCGGTGCCATAGACGAGGGAGGCGGGGGAGACTCTCCCCTCACCCATCCCTTTTAGCGCAATCGGCGCCATGCAAGAAGGGGGGGTGGAGGGACTCCCGTCCGTCCCCTCCCCTTCGGCATCGTTGGCGCCATGGAGGGGGGGAGAGGGAATCCATCCCTCTCCTCCCCTTTGGCGCCGTTGGCGTTGTGGGATAAGTATGGAGAGGGACTCTCGTCCCTATCTTCCCCGTTGGTGCCGTTGGTGCCACGCTGAAGGGGAGAGGGAGGGAGTCCGTCCATCTCCCCCCCTTCGGTGCCGTCGGCGGTGTTGGAGCAGGAAGGGGGGGGGGGGGGAGGGAGTCTGTCCCTCTCGTCCCCTTCAGTTCTATGGAGGAGAGGGGGGGGGGGTAAACCGCCTCCTCCTTGGCGAGGGGACGAGGAGACCCCTCCTCCCCACCTGTGGGACGACGGCACTCGGCTCGGCCTGTCTAGCTTGCAGGTGCTTGCTCACTCACTCGGCATTGGCGGGCTTGTCGAGCATGTGGGGATCGTTCTGCTACAAAACCCTTTTTATCTTTCCTTTTCTCAATCGGCTTGACGGAGCTGCTTTCGGCTCTCGGCTCCATATCCCAGCTCTTAGCCATCTCGTTCTCTCCGCCTTTGGACAAACTGGTCCAAATATCTTTGTTTGCTGTTAACTGTACCTAACACAGTCCGTCAATGTCCAGATCCGACGTCTGAGTGTTTCCGACACCCGCACATTTCTTTTTCCGCGCAAGATCTGGCTCTGATGCCAATGTAACAGATCTGGTCTGTTTTGCGACTAATTGCTGAACCAAAATACAGGCCCTCAGAATAGTCAATGTCAGGAGAGTGAGCGAATGGTCGCCTCAGCCATTTTGGTTGAGACAAACCGTGCCACAAATGGATGTAGTCGTCATAGGGCATGTTTGTAAACATGCAACCTAATCCTACTTCTTCCACGTGGCATTGCCATGCTGGAAACAGGGCCCTAATGTCATTCTAGGAGTGGAGGAGGGATGACGCGATGGATTTTCCATCGCGACACTCCTTTCGCCTCGAATCTGACCAGGGATTATTTTCCAGGCTAGAGTCAAACTGGATTATAGCCCATGGACTCTAGCCCATTATGTTTTTCCGAGCCTTGGGCTTCTCAAAATTTGATCCCCGAGTACCCAGAGTTCCCGGTGAATGTTTTACGACCATTTTTAACCATAAAGATGGCCCGTGTGCTACAATACTATTCTCATGGAAAGGGATAGCACTTCTTGATCTTTCTACCATTGAAAACTTTGTAGTCCATGCACATCCGCATCTGGTCAATTTCCTTGTTGAAGAAAACTACATGTACAACATAAGGTAATGTGGATGGCCTAATGAGCCCCTTGTCTAGTTGTCTTTTAGCTTGGCTAGTTTGTGGTAGCTCAACCAATAGCCCCCCTTCACCGTGAGTCTACTTCCTAGCTTTAGTTGTATGTAATGATCAACGTTGTGCTGCAAAGGTAGTTCTTGAGAAAGCTTATTGGGGAAAACCTTTTCAAGTATTTGACAAAAGGTGCAAACTCCTCTGGAACAACTGGGATCTTCCTCTACTATCAAGGCCGATGAGGCTTGTGTTTTCTCTCCTATTTCTACAATCTATTCCTCTTTCCTTGACTCTACATGGAATAGTCACGCCTGTGCTTTTTGTCACAAGTGGTACTTAGCCACATCTAGCGATTGTGTCCTACTTGTGTCCAAGTTGCATCCTATTGGATCCCTTGTTGCATCCTAGTTTTACCCTAGTTGCACCATAGTTGCACCCTACTTTCATCGAGATATTGACAAAAAAATCCATGGCTGGGCCTTGTTGCGACCTACTTCCACCCTAATTACGCCCTTTTCGACTTCCTAACTATGGCTTTGTTGTGTTATGATATAGCTTTTTGACACCCTAGGTCCCTAGTTACGTTCTAGTTACATCTTAGTTGCATCCAAGTTGTACCCTAGTTGTACTCTCTTTGCACCCTAGTTGTACCTTGGCTGTGTCCTTGTTGTGCCCTAGTTCCACTCCACTTCCGCCTTAGTTACACCCTCGCTATGCATTAGTTGTACCCCACTTGTACCCAAGTTCTATTGTAGTTGATGCCTAGTTACATCCCAAGTATGGTAGAATTGTATCCAAGTCATGTCCTAGTTGTACCTTTGCTTCCCCTAGTTGTGTCCAGAACTGCTCCTGATTGTGCCCTTGTCGCGTCCAAATTGTCCCCTAGATGCAGCATGTTTTCACCATGGTCCCTGATTGCAGTCCTTGGTTGCGCCCTAGTTGTGCCATTGTTGCACCCTAGCTGTACCTTAGTTTCACACTACTTGCATCCACAGTTGTGGCCTACTTGCAACCTAGTTGCGCCCTGGTTGTGCCCTAGTTGGGCCCTACTTACACCCTAGTTACGTCCTTGTTAGGTTCTATTTGCATCCTAGTTGTGCCCTTGTTGCGTATTAGTTTTGTCCTAGTTTCACTCTAGTTTTTCCCTCGTTGCGCGTTAGTTGTGCCCTAGCTACTCCTTAGTCATACCCTAGTTGTACCCTTGCTGTAGCTTAATTACACCTTCGTAGTACCCTAGTTGCATCCAAGATGCACCCAAGTTGTGTCCTAGTTACGCCCTTGTTGAAACATAGTTGCGCCCTCATCGTACCCTATTGACATCCTAGTTGCACCCTAGTTATGTCCTAGTTATGCCCTAGTTGCACCCTAATTGTGCCATAGGTGCATCCAGATTACACCCTCACTATGCAATAGCTTTTCCTTATGTGTAACCTAGTTACACCCTACTCACACCCTACTCATGCCCTAGTTGCACCCTATTTGTACCCTAGTGGTTCCCTAGTTTTGCCCTGGTTACACCCTACTTGCGCGCTACTTGCGCCAAAGTTGTACCCGAACTATGCCCTGATTAGACACAAGTTGTTTCTATCTTGCACCCTAGTTATACCCTAGTTTTCCCCCTAGTTGTTTCCTCATTGCCCCCTTGTTACACCCTGATTTCACCTTAGTTGTGCCTTAGTTGCGTCATAGTCGCACTCGACTTAGGCCTTAGTTGTGCTCAAGTCTCGTCCAAGTTGAACCCATGCTGCATCTCAGTCAAAACAAGGGCGTAGTTGCGCCCTAGTTATGACCTATTTGCACCCTTGTTGTGCTATGATTTAACACTGTTTTCACACTACTTGTGCCCTATCTTCCCCTTAGCTTTGCCTTAGTTGCGTCCTAGTTACCCTACCCGTCATATTCATTTTAGACAGCTCCACAGGTTTGGTTAAATCAGCGACCTTCATGACCCAATCATTCACAAATAGGACCCTGACTGACTAACAATTCAAATCCCACCACGCTTGAATGCGGGGTGGCCCTTACTACATGGAGCCACACACGTGGATGCATGCAAAAAACAGCTCAAGGTGACAGTTTACATTGTGTGGTCCAAGGTGTTCAAATAAGAAATGCAACTCCTCGAGGTTGAACCACATCTAAGTTTGAGCATTACAACCCGATTTTCCATACCATAAACATGATAGTGACCAACTTGAAAAAGAAAATCCAGGACATTCAATGACAACTTGTGACGCATGCAACCATGAAAACAAATGGACAATAAACCGGAGCGGTAGGATATACCCAATGTGCACTCTAGTTGTACCCTAGTTGTGCCCTTGTTACACCATAGTTGTATCCTAGTTGAGCCTTAGTTGCACCTTAGTTGTATCCTTGTTTTACCCTAGTTGTCCCATAGTTATGTCCTATTCACACCCTCACTACTCCTTAGTTATGTCATGCTTTCATCTTAGTTGTGCCCTTGTCTTGCCTTAGTTGCAGACAAGTTAGAGCCTAGTTATACCTTAGTAGCGCCCCAATTACACCATGGTTATACTCTAGTTATGCCCTGGTTGCACCGTAGTCGTACCGTAGTTGGGCCCAAGTTAAACCCTAATTGAGCCCTAGTTGTGGCCTAGTTACTCCGTAGTTGTGTCCTAGTTGTAGCCTAGTTGGACATTTATTATGCCCTAGTTACGCCCTGGTTGTACCATAGTTTTTCTCTAGTTGCACCCTACTAACATACTTTTTGTGTCCTAGTTGCATCCTAGTTGCGACTCTGTTGTACCCTACTTGTGCCCTAGTTGAGTCCCAGTTGTGCCCTAGTTGTGTCCTAGTTACAACCTAGCTGCGACCTGTTTGCATCATGCTTGCACCCTATTTGGACCCTAGTAGTACCCTCGTTACACCCTTGTTACCTACTTGCACACTATTATATCCTTACTGCACCTTCATTGGCCCCTACTTATACCCAAAGTTCTCCCTACATACATCTGCATCTTGTTTAGGTCCTAGTCATGCCCTAGATGCATCCCAATTACGTGCCAGTTATGCCGATGTTACACCCACGTTGCACCAAAGCTACACCCTAGTTCCGCTCGAGTTGTTTCCTCATCATGCAATAGTTTCTCCTTACCTATGCTAAAACTCCAATCACCTTGTGCCCTAGTTATACCCTAGTTGCACCTTAGTTGCACAATTGTTATGCACTAGCTACGCCCTAGTTTCACACTAGTTGTACCCTACTTGTACCTTAGTTGGATTGGAACTGTGCCCTATTTGTCTCGTAGATATTTCCTAGTTTTCCTCAAGTTGTAACATAGTTGAGCCTTGGTTGCATCATTGTTTCACTCTAGTTGCACCCTACTTTTGCCCAAGTTGGACACAAGCTACTCCGTAGTTAAGCCCAAGTTGCGACCTAGTTACTCTTGGTTTGTACCCTGGTTGTGTTCTAGTTGCACCCTCGTTGCACACTGATTGTGCCCTAGTTGCCCTCTAGTTACACCCTAGTTGCAACCTAGTTACCCTACTGTTCCTAATTTGTTGTAGTTTTTCCCTGAGTTTGGCTATGTTAGCAACCTTCATGTCTGACTCATTCCCACAAAGGACCCAGATTGACTGGAATTTTGAAGACCATCACGCTTAATTGCTAGTTTACCCTTGCCATGTGGGGCCACACACATGGGTGTGCACAAGAAATAGCTCGAGGTGACATTTTTCATAGTGCATTCCAAAGCATTCAAAGAGAAAACAAAACTACCCAAGGTAGAACCATGTTTAAGTTCGAGTATTCGAACACCATTTTGTCTATACTGTAAACAAAATAGTGACCAACCTGAAAATGAAAAGCGGGGAAAATCAATGATAAACTAGGACATGTGCAACCATGACAAACATTTAAAAGTGAATAGGAGCGGTAGGATGTACCCAATCTGTGCTCTAGTTGCACCCTAATTGTGGCCTTGTTGCACCCTAGTTGTGCACCAGTTGCACCCTTGTTGCACCCTCATTAAGTCCTAGTTATGCCTTCATTGTGTCCTGGTATTGTCCTTTACCCCATAGTTATATCCTATAAACACCCTCATTGCTCCCTAGTTGTGCCCTACTTGCATCCTAGTTGTGGCCTTTTTTTTTTCCTAGTTGCACCCAAGTTGGATCCTAGTTGCATCCTAGAAGCACCCCTATTGCCCCATTGTTGCACCCTAAATATGCCCTGGTTGTGCCATAGTCTAGCTATTTTTTGGCCCTAGTTGCACCCTAGTTACATCCTAGTTGCACCCTAGTTGCACCCTGGCTACACCCTAGTTGTGCCCTAGTTACTCCTTACTTGTGACCTAGTTGCACCCTAACTGTACTTTTATTGCACCCTTGTTACACCCTAGCTACGCCCAAGTTGTGCCCAAATTTCACCCTAGTTACACCCTAGTTACATCCTAGTTACACCATAGATGCACCCTAGTTGCACCCCATTAACACTGCATGATTCTTGTTTCTTAAATGCTTTGCAAAGCGTTTAAGAAATAAAAATATTTCAGGATTTTTATTTCTTAAACGCTTTGCAAAGCATTTAAGAAATAAAAATGTTTCTTAAACACTTTGCAAAGCGTTTAAGAAATAGAAATCCTCCAAGTTGTGCCCAAGTTTCACCCTAGTTACACCCTAGTTACACCCTAGTTGCACCCCATTAACACCCTAGTTATGCCTTAGTTGTTTCCTAGTGACTCCTTAGTTGTGCCCTATTTGTGCCCTAGTTGCATACTAGTTTTACATTAGTTGCGTCCAATCTGCATTAAAAAATGTGACAGTGATCAACATGAAAATGAAAATCCAGAGAATTCAACAATACATGATGACACCTGTGACCAAAACACTCGAAGATGAATGGGAGCCGTGGGGTATACCCAGTATATGTTTCAGTTGTACTCTAGTTGCGCCGTTCTTGACCATGAAAACAAAATCAAAGATGATGTGGGATTTTGTTTTTTGTGTGGGATTCACCCGTGCAAAACATAGAAAACCATAAATCAAACTCGGGGATTTGCATGCCAAAAAGAAAGACAAAGAGGTCGTTGCTCGATTGCAATTATTGCACACGAGCGATGAACCCACGAGGAGCAACGATGACCCATGTGGAGAATCGCTGTTTCATACATTTCTTAGAAGGACATTCTATCAAATTGTGGTCCGAAGTCAAGGCATGCAGCCAATTGAACCCAGGTATTCATAATTGAAATCAAAGAGCAGTAGGGTAGTAAGTGTTGTTTTATGACAAGCGTGGAAAGAATCAAGTAAGTATATACAAGAGCGAAAACAAGAATGTGGTACACTTAGGTTCTTGGGCCTTGTGGTTGAGGTATGTGTGTGCCATCATGTTGTGAGAGGTTGCTTTAAGTATCTGTTAAGAAGCCATATGATTTGAAAACATCTAGGAGCTTCTTAGGATGAAAGCTGTCATTGGAAATTTGACTAGGTAGTTTTGATAGACCGATACAGTTCACAATAAATATCTTCAACACATAAAAAAATGGTTAAACTTTTAGAACCTTTTGGAACAAACTACTGCATGTTGGGGTACTGTTACGTCGAGTGGAACGCGGGTGGTTCACACAGGTGAGATGCAAAACAATAGGCAGCTTGAGGAATTAGAACAAATGGATACTTTGTATTAAGCACTGAATGTACTTCAATGATAATTGTCAAACAAGTTGAGCGGATACACACAATGACGATAATCATAATGAGGCATATGTTGGATCTTCGGCAGTCGAGCCAACGAGTGGTCACACTGCTTAGCTCGAGAACGCGCCTTCAGTGGTCATTTTGAGGAACTCTACCAAGAATTTGGGGGGGTTTGAGATTATTGATGCGTGGTTTTATGAAATCAAGAAGTCAACCAAATAGTATCAAATGTTTGATACTGACCAGGATACTTCTGTTGACCATTATAGAGAGTGGTCAAAGTTTTCAGAACCATTGGGAACAAAATATCAGAGGTCAGGGCAGGTGGCCAAAATGTTATCAGCCAATCCGCATCAAAATCACGAGGTCGACATGCAACCGACCATAAATGTTACAACAAAAATGCCCAATCACAGTGTTTAGGGACTTGTGTACGTCTGGGATGTAACACTGCTGTCTTTTACGTATGACGTCCTGGCATGTAAGCAAATGTAGGCCGGTGTTGACGGTAGAAGGCATCAAATAAATGATCAATGTTTCTAAGGATCCCTGTCTACATGCATGAGAGGCAGAGGGGCAATCTCTTGGCGGGGGAAGTTCCCCCTAGGGTCCAAGTAGTGCTTGAGCTTGCTGATATGAAGTATTGGTTGGATTGCCATGTTGTCATGCAGAAAAATTCAAACAACAACAGGAATTTGTGTTTGATCAAACTCCAATGCTCCTACCCAGAAGGTTTGAGCTTTGCGGAAGCCTGTCCTTGGAGTTTGATGTTTGCCAAGCTGAGTAGGATACGATCACCTGTGCTGAATACGTGATTGATGTGATATCATTCACATAAATGCTTCGTAAATGCTTGTGTCTTTGTGAGGGTCCAGCGTGTTTCCTCCCAAACACTCTAGAAATCCCTTTGGTCAATGTCAATCATAGAGACTTTTCTCTCGCTCTGAGGTTCTACTGGTATTGGAGGAAGTTTCTTGAACACCACCTCAAATGATGTTTTACCCGTTGTGGTGAAAGTGGCGGAGTTGTATGCGAGTTAGATGGTAAGTAGTTTTGTTGCCCAGCCAGTGTCATCCGGGTCGCATGATATGCGGAGAAGCTGTTCAAGCATTTGATTGGTCCACTGAATCTGCTATTTGGTTTGAGGATGGAACGTCATGGAAACTTGGTTCCGAATGCCAAAACGTGTCATCCATTTTGTACCAAAAACATCTAGTGACGATGCCAGCTCTTTGGTTGATGATGGTGCATGACACAGTTTATAGCCCTATGATGTGGTTTAGAAACAGTTTTGTTGTTCCTCCTGTGGTGACGGTGGTCATTGCTGGGATGACGCGCGGAGTTTTTGAAATTCTGTCCACCACCATGGGGATGGTGTCATAGCCCTTGAGAGCGATGGAAAATCCCAATCCGAAGTCCATGCTAATGTCAATCCACGACTCCATCGGAATAGGGAGAGGTTGGATTAGTCTTCATGGCCTCGTCCGACGAGATGTTTAGATGCTGACAGGTGTTGCATGATTCGTAGAATGCTCCCACATTGGTCTGCATCTTGTTCCACTATTTATACTTTGCCAACTTCTTGAGCATCTTGTCTTTGCCGAAGTGTCTTCTTTGACTGGCGCCATGACACTCCTCCTATAGCATTTGCCGTAGTTCCTCGTATGATGACGAGTGAATTGCCATCACGAGTAAGGGTCATCAAACCGGAATCTGGTCTTGTCATACCTATCAAACTCCTCATAGCCATGTACGAACAGGCTTGCAAGGTACAAGTCTCGTTCGAAAAGCACTGCGTTGATCTCGTCCATAGTCTGGTTGCAAACGTAGAGCATCCCCTGAGTTTGTTTTTCCAGGGCAAACCTTAATGTCGTAGTTTGAGTCAAACTCAAGGAACTCCATGCATTGAGTTTATTGATGTCTTAGCTTTGGTTTATTCTTGAGATAACTTAGCGCATGATGGTCGGTGCAAATGATGCATTGCCGGCATTCCAAGTAGCACATTCACGTTTTGTACGCATGCAAGAATGCAAGCATTTACTTCTCATGCACCGCGTAGTTGAGCTCCTGTTTTCGCAGTTTTGTGACATGCATGGGATTGGTTGTTCTCCATTGTCGTTGTCTTGGAAGAGAACTGCTGAAATTGCTCGATCGGGTGCCTTGGTGACCATGACGTAGTCCATTGTAGGATCTGCCAGTAATAGGGCTGACGCCGAGGTCAAAGCTTTTACAGAAAGTTAAACGCTTCTTGTTTTCTCTTTCCCAAACTCCATGCAGTGGGTTTATGAGTGAGATCGAAGAGGAGGACTGACACTCGTTCCTAATCCTTAAAAGATTGATGGTGGTACTTGCAAAATCCCAAAAAGACTTTATCTCCTAGAAAATTGGTTGACATTGGCCAATGAGTGACTACCTCCACCCTTATGAGGTCCATTGTGATTTGTTCGTTGCTGATGATGTGGCCCCAAAACCTAATCAAACGACAACCAAAGTCATATTTCCAGAGATTTCCACGAAACATATCTCTCTGTAAAACTTCAAGAATTATTCAGACGTTTCCATTGTGCTCTTCTATAATGTGGTTTGTACACTAGGATGTTGTTACGACAGACAACGTTGAGGTCATTGAGGTATGGGAGAAAATACTGTTTATCACCACAATGAATGCTTTGGGGTCCTTGTGAGTAAAAAAGAAGTAGCTATGAACTTGAAGTGATTGTACATGGTGTTCAATGTTCTTTTCTTTACGTCTTCATCAAATACATGGATCTTGTGATAGCCATTACGTGGAATGATGTTGGTGGAAATTTGGACCCCACAGAGTTGGTCAAGAACTTTGTCTGCTCGTGGGCGAGGGTAGCGGTTCTTGATCATGATGCCATTCACCACTCATTAGTCCATGAATTTTTGTATCTCTCTATTCTTTTTTTTCAAAAAAATACGGGAGCTGTGTATGGTGACGTGGAGGGTCTGATAAATCCTTGACCGGTTCTCTCATCCAGCTGCTTCTTGATTTCACTCAGCTTGCGGTCGCTCGTCTAATAGGTCCCCTTCACTGTCGATCTACTTCCTAGCTTTGAGTCTATCTAGTGAGCAACGTTTCAATGCAAAGGTAACTCTTGAGGCAGTTTGTTGAGAAAATCCCTTCAAACTCCTCGACAAGAGATGCAAACTTCTCCAGAACGGCTACAAACTTGTCAAGTATTGAGGCCGTTGTGGTCCCCTCAAATGTCACAATTTCTTCTGGTTCCTTTGTCTTCACATGGACTAGCCACGCTTGAGCTCTGCGTTGGAGATACCTCTTGGCCACGACCAAGGATATCGGGTGGTGTTTTGCGGTTGCTACAACATCTTGTGCTACTTCCACCTCTGCTACTTTCGTCGCTGCATCATGGGTCATTCGACTATAGGCAAGTGTTGTTTTGTTTACACGTTGACATGGATAGAACCACTACTCTAGTCTACATGCAAATTATGTCAGTACAAGAAATGTTGCTTGAGGATGATTTTATGGTCGCTTATTGGATGTCGTGCATATCGACGATTCCTAGTGAGAGTGGTTCCCGATGTCGATGGATGTGCAGTCTTCTGTCCAGGGCTTTTCCTTCAATCACTCCTACTTTGGTATGCAAATCCAGCTTCCAAACCATGTTCTTTCCTATAAAGCTGTGAGAAGCTCCACCATGGAGTTGTGCCGACACTGTCATGCGACAATTACAACCCCTCGGTTGTATCTATAACAGTATCGTCAAACGGCTATCCACGTATCTCTCGTCAAACATTGTGGTCATAGGAACACTTTGTTCAAGCTTTGTTTACGGTGGTCGGAACCGATAAGATGGACAGTAGGTCAGCGTATGTTTTTTTGAACATATGGGAATTCTACCATCTACTCCTAATCTTTGCCATTTCCCAAATCCTCACTTTTTTTGGTGGGTCCCCTCCATTTGGCATGCTGTTTCCATTTTCGGCAGTTGCGCAAGACGTGTCCCGGTTTCCTAATAGTCAACAGAGCCGTTCATTGGGTTGTTTGACCTCATCAATCTCCATTAGAGAGGACATGAAACTTCCCTCTGCCATGATAAGGGTTGTGGCTTGTAGGCTGGTTAGCCATTGGGTTCTTGCATCTGAGCATTGTGGTCGCCGCTGTCAATGTGATTGTTTGTTGCGATAACTCGTGGAAGATCATCTTGAATGCCAACTATGGCAATTTCCTGGAAGATATCTCACCTGAGGCTATAGCTGTAGCAAAAGCATAGCTTGCCGGGGATTAGGTCACTCCCAGTGATGATTAAATGAAAACAACGCATGTACTCTGCCACGCTAGACAACTGACATAGGCGTTGAAGCCTGTACCGAAAGTCAAACGTCTCATGAATTCTTTTAAAGCAAGCAAGGGTGGGGCGCGCGATGTCATTCCAATGTCCTCATGGAGTCAAAGAGTTGTGCGATATCAGATTGATCTCATAGAGAGGTATTACTCTTGTAGTCAGCGATGTGAGAGTAGTCACGTGAGCCGTTGATCAAACTCGATTGGTCTCTTGCTACCGTTGAATGGCTTCTAGATCATATCCTTGGAATTCGCTGAACGAAAAGACATCATTCTTGAATTCGACAACCACCGGTCTCAAACACCGTCAACAACCGGTTTTTGAGACCGCGTCAGTCCGACGTGGCTTGCATGACGCGGCGGGCCATGCCAGACTTACAGATCTCACACGGACACATTGTTCCCGTGTCAAGACAAGAAGATAGATCGGAAGGTGAGATCGCCCAGTCATTTATTTCAGGCAATTTCCAGGCTTTCAAGGAAATTTTTGTACCCGAGTGAGAAGAATAGTTTTTTAGGTGGTGCCTATAAGATTCAATAGAATTAAACTAATTGAGCCTAGGACACCAAAAACATATTTTTCATCGAATATCAAGATGACTAGCAACCAGTTTGTATGCTCTTGCTATTTGAATAGGCAAAGAGCATTGTATTGACGGTCGGTAGCAAGGACAGACGGCGGTGGCAGGATGGTTTTGTCCACCGTGTATAGAGCTAGCAGGATCACATGAAACACGTCATGTATCTTCACACCCCGTAAAAGCATCAATTGATATGCCACTAGCCCGATGCGTGCAATAATGGGAAATGACCAACCCACTTTGGTAGAAGTTTTTGTGCCCCTGGAGACTTCAGCCAAAGGATCTCAGTGCTAAGAATCACTTTGTTGCTGAAGTCAAATGAGTTCTTACGGTGATTTTTGTCGGCAGATGCCTCGTGTTGTTGTCGAGCTGCTTGAAGGTGACCCTTTGTCTTCTGTAGGAAGGAGTTTATTCCCTTGGCAAAGGCTTGAGCAAAAGGAACATGTCCTCCTATACTTCCACTCTCTACCAATGAAGAGGACACTATTGGATGCCAATCACTGTTCAACATGAACGGTGTGAACTGTGTAGATTCGTCCACCGAGTTGTTCACTTTAAACTCAGATGGTGCTAGGAATTTGTTCCGGTCATTCATGACAGGATTCACATACATGCAAAACATCTACTCTAGAGTGTGATTGATGTAGTCTGTTTGTCCATTGGGTTGAGGGTGAAACGTCGTCAATATCTTTGACTTGCCGCCAAAGTACTGATGCATCTTTTATAAGAACGTATTAGCAAAACTTGTATCTTGATCGAAGACAATGCACAGCGACAAGTCGTGGTACTTGATGACACCCTCAAAGAAGAGACGAGCGGTCTCCTTTGCGTTGACATCAGTGCCTATAAGAATGAAGTGTGTAATCTTTTTTAGAAGGTCCACAACCACTAGTGTTGCATCATGGCCATGGGTCGTGTCCAAAAGACCAGCAGTAAATTCCATGTTGATGCACTCCCATGGAGTCCTTGGGATGAGAAGCTGTTGGAGGATTCTAGCAGGATTTTTGCTACTAGCCTTGTTCTAAAGACATGGATGACATGTCATGTAATACTTATAGACATCGACACTCCATCCTGGCCACCAAATGTGGTTTGAGAATGCTTGTATGATTTTTTTAGGTCCCACATGAACTGCGATCGACGGGTCATGAAACCATGAGATAGTCTTTGCTAAAAGGGCTTGTGAGTCCAGCACAATGACTTGCTCTCCATACCAGACAATCCTTATGGCCTCCACCAACCCGTGCTTGTCCACATTCCAAGAGTCTTGGAACCTGGAATCCACAGAGTATCCCATGCGGATGCTATTTACAAAGCCTTTGTAGTAGATAATCTCTTAAGGTGGTTGCTGTAGAGGTACAAGAGGATCTCGCGTTTACACTATTGAAACCGTGATGGTCATAAACACCCACAGACCTCAGTGGTTGCCTTAATTTCCATGGGTTGTTTGCTTAGTGGATCGGCGACTATGATGCGTCCTGGCTCATAGTCCCATGTGAACGAGAACTATTTCAGGTATTCGCTCCGACGCGTCTTTTGTCTTGACAGTTTCGGTTGCATTTGTAGGAAAACCAATCGCTTATGGTTGGTCATGACAATTACTCCTCCCTTAGCGCCCTCGACGTAGCAACATCACATCTTTAAAGAGTGTACCAACACAAGGCGGTCTTGATCCCCAGTTGTGAACCGCATCTCCACACGGATGAGCCTCTAGTTCTCATACGCGATTGGGTGGCTGTTTTGCATGAGGAATTCTCCAAGTCCTACCATTGACATATCACATCGTACCTCCCACGGTTGCAATGGCTCCGGAAGGGCTAAGACAAGCGTTGTGGATAGAAACACTTTGACTTTGATGCCCTTGCATAAACTGTCAGAAGTAAATTGGAAGGTTGAAGAAAGAGTGGACCTGTCCAATGTTTTCTATATCCAACCAATCCACCACAGCTTGGACCTCTAGTGGGTCAAAATGGATGCCATCCTTGCCGGCTATGTGTCCAATGTATTCAAGCTCATCTTGTACAAACTTACATACCCTCACTTTTTCTTGAAACACGTGTTCTCAAAGGATTGGGAGGACTTTACGTAGACGTTTTATGTGATCCTCTATGGATTTGGAGAAAACATGGATGCCGTCCACGTTAAATAAGATGAATTGGCCAAATTTGTTGGTGAACGTTTTGTTGATTCCTCCTTATGAGGTTGTCGAGGAGTTTGTTAGCCCGAAGTGTAAAACCTGGAATTGATAATGTCCCATGTGCTTTTGAAACATTGTTTTGGGCACATTATCTCCCTTGATGGGGATTTGATGGAAATCTTGAGGAAAATCCAAGGACAAAAAGACCTCTGCTCTTTGGAGTCAATCAAACAAGTCCTCATCCTGGAGTAAAAGGAATTGATTTTTCACAGTCAGCTTGTACAATGCCCCTAAACCACGCACATGCGTAAACCACCAACCTTTTTTTCACAAAAACTATCAACATACCGTACAGTGAGCTACTTGGCTTGATCCGTCCCTTAGCAAGGTATTCCTCAGTGTTACACTTGGCCTCTCGCCTTTGTGCTAGACTAAGGCAATGCATGGGTCTAAACGGAGGGGTCGTCAGCTACAGTGGAATTGTGTGGCCCATGTGTCGTTTTGGTGGAAGCCCAAGCAGTGGGTCTTGGAATACACCGGAGATCTCTGCCATATAAATTTAACTTCTTGTGGCTTGTCTTTGTTCATGCTATCCTCCACCCTCTTGCAGGTGAGTCAAGAAGTATCAGCAACCTTGTCGAATACGTCTCTTGACATGCATCGCAGACAACCTAGCATATACTTTAGTTGGGTTGGTGAAAACTCCATACTTTCAACACAATCAACACAAAGTAAATGTGTCCCTGTTGATGATCAAGCTCTTTGATTAAAAGCACATCAGAGACTTGTTTTCACAAAGCTAAGCGTCTCCTAGGACCAACGGGTCAAGAAGGTCGAGTACCTTCAACACGACACTCTTTGTGTAATCTTAAATGTAAATTCTTTCCTCACAAGTGCCAATCACGGGTACTGTACGGCTGTCACATAAAACAATTGTACCATTCCATGGATTGTGCTTTAGGCCCACCTATTGGGGAAATCCAATGCTAACAATGGAGTCATTCCCTCTAGTGTCACCGAGCACGTTCATTGGAGCACCAGTTAGGTGTCCTTTGAACTGCATCGTCATGTTACCTCCGTTCTTCCGAGTGAAAAAGCTCAACGACGGTAAGCCAATCTTGTAATTGACATGGAATCTATGCGGCACGCACCATAACTTGGGTCCACATCTTGTGGGCACGTGTGAATTCAAATAGAACCTTCCAATGTTTAAATTTGACTGGGTAGAAGTCATCCATCAAAGGCACCACGGACATGATTGAACCCACTACCTTGGGGGCATTTGCTTCAACCAACGTGTTACACAACTCTTGCACAATGGTCTCTGTTGCCACCACTAAGCATGTTCAATCATGTGTCTCATCCAGAGCAACAAGGGTTAGTGGGAAATGTCAGCCAACAAGTGTAGAACAAGGTTCAACAAGCATGGAGAAAACAACGAAGAAGATTGAACTTGTCAACACTCTGTTTTTATTATATCCACATCTGAAAGCATCAACTCAGTTTTCCCCCTGAGTGTTCCCCATTAGCGTCACTTAGGGGTGGGGAAAACACGCACCACCGCCATGTCCGTTTATAAGGTCAGGCCCATTCTAGCGACCGTAGTCCTTTCCACGACCCTATCCGCAATCGCCTACTGCACCATCCCCACGAGGTGTCACAATTGCAGCGAGTGCCGAGGTCTCTTGCCCACCACCGGTATCCTTCGAGCACTGAGCCCTGAAGTGACCGGGCTACATGTTGTTGTGGTAGAATCCTTTGTAGAATGCTGCATTGGACCACACACGCGTCGCCTCCAACTTGTCATTGTCGCGGCTGCGCTTGTGGGCGGGGACCTTTTGCCCACCAGCCTTCTTGATGGGGGGGTTTGCGGGCTACTTGCTCTTGGCCTAGCCTCGCTGTCTCGCTGACCCACTAGTCCCTGTAGTTCCTATGTACATGTCTCGTCCTTGGTATACCCGGGCATTTGTTTGTGTATCAGAGTAGTATTTGGGTTTGCCGAATACACTTTGCTCGTATAGTAGTGCAACGACCTCCAACTTTTCCAAGCTTGGCCAGTTATCGTCATAGTGGTATTGTCCTTCAGCTTCTTACAAGCAAGACCATCATGCAAGTTCTCCAACAGCAAGCACTTTGGGTGCTGGAAGGTTTGTGTCCCATTACCCTCCGTGAAGCTTTCAGCTTCCTCCACGAGTGCGGTGAACTTACTCAAGTAGGCCTTCAGTGAGGTACCCAACTGCCCAACGTCCTCGATCTTGTGGAGGAACGTTGTGCCTCTTCATGCTGGGTGCAATTCTTGCATATGATAGTGCAAAAGGCCCCCCACGGCACGGGCTGCCACTCAGGGTGTGGTTCCTACGTGCCCCACTCCCTGACCATGTACTTGAAGAACTTATCCTCAAGTCACACTGTGGCGAGGTTGCCCAAGTGACCGAGTGGCACCTCGTGGACACGCAAAACGTGTGATTTAGCCAATCGGTCAGCTTCACTCCCTTATGAAAGATCTCCACTCCTTGGAGGAAGGACCTGTTCATGTTCGGCCCCGAATTCATCAAGGTGGGCAAGTCGTCGCTGCCACCAATGGTGGCATCAGACTTGCGGTCCATTGGGATCGCTGTTGCATCCACAATTGGGTCACACTCAACAATGCCTTTTTGAGGTCCTTGCATCGACAGGTTGCCTCATGAGCAGCCAGACGCTACAATTGCCGATCGCGTTCGAGTTTCGTGATGATCTACCCAACGTGGAAAATCAGGTTGGCGAATGCGAATAGAGCAGTGGTGATAGCTTCGAGGGCCTTGCGCTGTTTGTACACCTTTACCCAATGCAAGAGAGTACGGTTTGCATACATGAATCTGAGGAGTTCCACATTCTAGAGGAGGCTGCCATTAGCGACGACGCTCGAGTGGGCGTGGGCTTGCCCTGTTGAAGCCACATTGTAGGAAGGGGGGTCTGCCTCTACTCCTCTAGGTGTTGCCACACCTCCACCATCAGTGATGATCTTGAGTCGGCTCACCGCCTCGGCAGCCAACTCAGCAAGCCTCTGGCGGTCGTTGCAAATCGCCTTTGCGGCAATGCCACCAAAACCGTGTATGCCAGAACTTCACACGTGGATGCTTTTAGTGCCTTTGCTACTATCGGCAGCTTGAAGCAATTCGACGAGTGCCTTGCCCCTCTCGAGCGATTGGCTCAAGTTTGCCACACGATGATGTCGATGATTGTGATCCTTGTCGCCTTCATCATCATCGACGTCGTGTTCTTCGTCGGGTTCCACGCTTCGGTGGCGCTCCTCGAACACATCCTTGGTCGTGTGGGAGTTGTACACGTGCACGTTGATGTGCTTGTCGAGCATTTGTTCTCCTATTGCACGCTTCTTGGTGTCACCGAGTTTGACATCAGTTGCCCTTGGTGGTACGGTTGTCTTTATGTTGGCAACCGTGCTCACGGCTCCCAAAACTTGGAGTCCATTCAGGACGTGTGGTAAGACCATCACCACCTCACCCTTGTTGGTCTTGGACAGACCGGCACTTGCCATTCCGTTGTCTGTGCAACTAGCACATGAAGACTATTGCAAGGGTCATCCCACAACCTCAAGGAGATGATGCCTCTCGAAGTCACCTTGCTCTCACGATTGGTGAGGCAATTACAAGGTTTGTTTATATCTTTCTAGGCTGCCACGGTCGGCACAATCACATGGTACAAAGATATTGTTTTTCTATGATGCCACGGTCAGCATAATCGCGTGGAATATGGGAAAACCCTAAACCACGACTCATGGCACTAAGCAAGCTAGAAACCCTAAAAAAACATAATGAAGAACAAAACAACAAGGAAGTTACACACACACTTGAGCACCGCTCCTATGGTCAAGAGGAGGGGAGGAGGGTCAATCGCATGCTCCTCCCCCGCTTCTCTTGTCTTCTTTCTTGTCTCTTGGTCTTCCTCGACCTCCTCTTAAGTCCACTTGGCACGTCCCTTGCCTTTTCCGGGATGTCTCCTTGATGCCCCGCAGTAATGGAGGTGCCTCAAAAAACTCCTTAAATGTTTCCTTCCTGGTATTCCTTATCCTCTCAATCCACAAGAGTCTCCGTTCTTAGCAAAAAATACTCTCCAAGTTTTTGGTTGAACGATGGAGGAGGACGTATTGAGTAAAGGGAGAAAGTGATGGGTTTGGGGGTTGGCACTCTGTCCGTGTCCAAGAAAATCAAGCTTGTACGCTAGAGAGTGGGAGAAGCATAGAGAAGCTGGGAGATAATGATAGAACTCCCCAGGAGCTTTCCAACGTAATTCATGGCACCTAAAACGGATAAGCATGTAATCCTCTCTGGCGATCCTACTCCTGTTGCAGATGCTCGCGCCATTTTATATCTCCTGCAACCGCCGGAACCATCTCGCACTTGGTCACAAGGGTCATCGTGATAAAAGAACCACTGTAACTGTTGTGTCTCCAACTCATGCAGGGATGTCGTCCTCGGAGTCCAATGCTTGCTCCGGGGATTTTCCTTTATGCGTCCCTCTTGGGGGCAATCGCCATCAACGAACCGTGCAGGGAGACTTGATGTTTCACGTCTCCAGAGGCCCAATTCGGTTTTTACCTCACCCCCTCGTTTAGGGTCCAAAACGAGGAAGGCTAGTACCTCAAGCTCGTGAGTTCAAACGAGGGCAAGGGATGAAGCCACATGCCTCAACCCTTGAGGCTCGCGGCCTCCTCGCCGCCGATCGAGCCACCACCCCGATTGGCGGTTGGTGGCTCGCCAAGAGGTGTCTGGCTGGTCACTTGACTGGACGCTGGCCACCCAGCTAAACGGCCGCTGGTCGGCCAATAACCATCGGGTGGCTGGTTATCAGCCAACCCTCGCGATAACGAGGAGTGGTTCGCAGCCACCCCTTTGCTATTGCGAGGTGGGAGGGCCGAATTGGCCATCCTGTTACAAGAGTTGGATGTTTCTTCTTGTGAGCACTGCTTCGTGCGTGCGTGAATTCTGTAACTCTTCCATCGTTGTGTTGATCCGGTGGGGCAGATGGATGTTGAGGCTTTTAAGACTCGACAATTGTCGGTATAAGTCATGTTGATGCAACCCTCCCATCACGCCAAGTGTCGACCTGACAGGCAATGGTAGGGGTGGATGGTTCGTCAAGCTTGAGCAGTCCGCCACCGAGTTGGCTTTCGGGGTCGTCGGTGCTCCACCATTTGCCTCAAAATCGTTGCTACCGTCTTGTTCGCTTGAAGAGCATCGTTGTTCACGTGCAGGTAATCCTCCATCGCCGGATGATCACCGTCTATCGTCACCGTGAGGTGCGTTGACTCCATTCACTGTTGTGGTCAGGATTTCTGCGAATGTTTGAATGCTGGAGTTGCGCTGAAGACTCGTGCAAGGTTGTCACCTGGTGGTGAATGTGAAGGCTGCCCCTCTAGCATCAGTGCACTATGATGCTAATGGTTATGCTCAGCGGAATGTGGGTGGTTCACAAGAATGAGGTGCGGAGCAGTATATGGTTCGTGAATTTGGGATAAATGGATAATTTGCATTCAGTAGTAACTTTACTTGGATGATATGTGTCGAACAAGTCAGTCACATATATACAATGATGAGAATCACAATGAGGCCCAACGCTCGAGCCGGGTGTTGTGTGCGAGGTCACGTCGTGAGTGGTCACTTCAAGAAACTCCTGAAGTGGGGGGTTTCGAGATATTGAGGTGCGGTTTAATGAAGGTCTATCGCTGTCGAGAAGTCAACCTAACAGCATCTAACTGTCGATACGGTTTGTGATACATATGCTGACCATTCTAGAAAGTGGTCGATTTTTTTCAGAATATTTTGGAATAGAACACCGGCGGTCACGGCACATGGTAAAATGCACTTAGCCTATCGGCGTAAAAAATACGAGGTCGATGCGTAGCAGGCCATAAATGTAAGAAGAGAAATGCCCACTTGCAGAGTTTAGGGAATCGTGCATGTCTTGGAAGTTAGAGGTAGTTGGCCAAAATGCCCTTGGCCGAACGACATTTGGAGGCCGAGGTGTGGTTGGCCATAGATGTCACTAGGTGTTGTTGGCGAAGACTGAAAGACAGAAGTACCCACACTCGAAGTTCAGGGACTATTGTAAGTGAGGGATTTGCAACCTTGCCCGACTGCGAAGTCCGCATACGAACGGAGGCTGCTCTACCTTCTCCTCTCTGCGCAATTTGCGTTCGTGCCGACTTGGCGAATTGACGCTTGTGCCGAATTGGCTATGGGCTGTCCTCAGGCGCCTGCAGAACAGACGCACAGCCGCACAGCCGCACAGCTGCACAGCCCCACAGACTCACAGCCGCACAGACGCACAGACGCACAGCCGCACAGACGCACAGCCGCACGACTGCACAGGGGAGCTTGATCGACGGCCGTCCACTCCGCACCAGGGCTGCTCCAGCAGCACTCGGTGCTGCTGCTCCAGCGGCATCTGCGCACGGAGACGCGGCTTCCAGGAAGCCGCGTCACGGGCAGGGTGAGCGATTCCTGCGGTGGAACTTGTAACGAGGAGGAATGGCTACCTTCGGTTCCCGTTGGCCAGGCTTCATACTCTTGATCAGCTCCGCGGGCTGAAAGTTGGGTCAAAAGTTGGGCCGGATCTGAACTGCAGTCCTACATCCAATCCAGTCCGACTCCAATACGAGCAAAAGGGGGCACAGGGGAAAAGTGCGGTGACTTGGTTGCGCAGGACCAGAGCTCCATCGCTGGCTGGATGATTGATCTCGGGGACAAAGATCAGGAAGTAGCCCGCAGATAGTCCGCAGAAGTCGCAGAGAGGTGGCCTGAGTCTTGAATATGTTCAACTGTATCGTCTCGTTCCGCTGAATCTGAAAGGGAACAAGGCTGAATCCGCACAGCAGTTGAGCTGAATCCGCACACTAGTAAGGTTGAATCCGCCAAGTCTTCAGCTTGAATTCGGGGAGTACTTCGGCCGAATCCGCAAGCAAGAGCCAACAACAACAACATGTTCTCGACAGCAAGAGCCATTCTCCAGCGCCGCATCACGCCAGCAGGCCGCGGCGGCAGCGGCAGCGGCAGCAGCAGCAGCACTGGCAGGCGCACGTGGGCGCCGTCGTCACTGCTGCAGCCTTGGAAGCTGATCCTAGGGTTTGTGGTGTGCGCGCTGCTGCTGTCGTCGTACAATCTGTCTCTCAAACGGTCAAAAGATCCCAAGCACGTGGCCAACATTCCTGATAGGCGGGGAGCCACTGAGCAGTTAGAGCTGGAGCAAGAAGAGCATGTGCGCACAGTCGACGCTCATTCCCTCTCTCCTGGGACAGAGGACTTCAACCTCGCAATGGACTTGCCCCAGGCTGGCGCAAGTGTGTGGGGAAACACCACCACCACACATGTGGAGGGCGTAAGCCAGAGTACCGTCGCACACGACACATCTGCATCACACTTCACTACGGCAAGCCCCAGACATTGGCAGTGTTCGGCCATCGAGCGGAAACTGGCAGTGTACGTCTACGACATGCCGAGGAAATTCAACTTCGGCATCCTCAGCATTGCGGGCCTCAAGAAGCGGGATCGGCGGAAGCATNAGAGGGTTGGCTCGAGGATTCAAGCAGCATGCTGCCGTGGCCACATGATGAGCCGGTCCCTGATTGGCCGTGGAGTCTGCGGCGGAAGTGGGCGACAGCACGGCAGCACAGCGTGGAGTACTTTCTGGCGGCGGATTTGATGTCGAGCCCGCAAGTGAGTTCTTGATGCCATTTTCTTAACCTTTGTCGTTGTCATATTTGCCCTTGTCATTGTTGTTGTCGCCATGGTCGCCACCGACTGCCCCGCCACAAATGCAGCCGCTGCTGTCACCACCACCCCTGCCGCAGCTGCCACCTCTGCCGCTGCCGTGGCCGCTGCCAGCTCCACTACTGCTACCACAATTGTTATCCTTGTCTCAGCTGTTGTCGTCTTTGTGTCTGTGGCAGCAGCGCGTAGTCGTTGCTGTCGATGGCTTCGGCTCCAGCGATAGTGGCAACAGTGGCGGCAGTGTCGTCATCGTTGTGGCCGCTGCCACCGCTGCCGGCGGCAGCGACATCGTCGTCGTCGTCGTCGTCGTCGTCTTCGTTGTCGCCGCTTTTGCCTCCGCCTTCCTTGTTGTCTTCTTCGTTGTCGTCGTCGTCGTCGTCGTCGTCGTCGTCGTCGTCGTCGTCGTCGTCGTCGTCGTCGTCGTCGTCGTCGTCGTCGTCGTCGTCGTCGTCGTCGTCGTCGTCGTCGTCGTCGTCGTCATCGTCGTCGTCGT
>SZWC01014444.1:32920-54759 GCA_023375785.1 Penium margaritaceum
GACATCGCTCTTCTGCCTAAGACAGAAGACCCAGCGATAGCGAGAGTAGTCGTCCGTGAGGGTGAGGACATAGCGGCCATGCTCGCCGACCGACTCGGTGGGGAGAGGGCCCATGACATCCGAGTGGACAAGGTCGAGAGGGGCAGATGCACGGGAGGCAGACAAGGGGTACGTGGACCGGTGCATCTTCCCCTGAGCGCAGTCAATGCACTCTGTGGGGCACGGGAGAGGGAAAGTCTCCGGGTCAAGGCCCGAGGCAGGCTAGGTGCGAAGCATGCTGTCCACAGCGATAGAGTGGACGTGGTAGAGGCGGCGGTGCAAGAGGTGGGTGTGCTGAGGAGAAAACGTGCTGGTGACGAGCACATGGCCTGTGGCGGCCGACGAGGAGGAGACGGGAGAAGAAGAGGAGAGACGAGGAACATGCCACAGGTTGCCACGGGCGGTGGCATGCAGGACAACAAGACCAGACGGACGCAATGACACAGTGCCAACACCACGCGAGTGCACAACATCCATGCTCATGCGGTCAAGGGCAGTCACGGACAGGAGGCTGAGCTCGAGACCAGGGACGAAGAGGACATCGGTCAAAAAGACGTCACCGGCAGGACCACGAAAACGAACGACGCCAACACCATGGACAGGTAACACCTGTCCGGAGCCCGTCCGGACACCGGAGTCATCGCCGACGGGACCGAGCATACTGAAGGCCTCACGAGAGGCCGTCATGTGATGCGTGGCCCTGGAGTCGATGATCCAGGTCTCAGCAGGGTCCTGGACCGGGGTCGCTAGATCGCTAACGGTCACATGGCAGCAGGCGAGGGACGCAGACGCGGTGGACGGAGGCGCGAAACGGGACTGCCAATCGTCAAGCCAAGCAACATCATCAAGGACAGGGTCGGAGGAGACCACGGGCGACGACGAGACAGACGAGGAAACGGGACACGACCGTAGCTCATTCTCAGTCATGCAGGGCTGGGCAGGAGAGCAGGAGATGATGTAACTCGCACTTCCCTGGGGAGGAGGGCGAGGCAGGCCGAGCTGGAGAGCGATGAAATGCTCCAGCTGACGCTCACGAGAGGAGGGCCCGGGAGTGTAGACGGAGTGCGGAGTGATGGCGCCGGATCCCGGGTAGTAGGAGGGCTGCGCTGGTGAAGGGAGCAGGGGCGCCGACAGTTGCGGGTAGTACTGCTGCGACGCAGGTGTCTGCGGGACAGGTGGAGCTGCCGAAGTGGCAGAGCCGCTGGACGAGGTCAAAGTGGTCGGGCCAGCAGCGGCGACGGCAGCAGAGGCAAGGCGGCACTCCCGCTGGCGCCGCATGGTAGCGATGACGCGCGCCTCGTCCGTCGGGAGAGGGCACGTGTACCACCCGTGCCCGGGCTGACCACAGTTGTGGCAGACCGAGCCACCACCGCTGGACCCGGTCGACGACTGCAGCTGCTGCTGCTGCGGCTGACCCTTGCCTTTCTTGTTCCGGTTATTCTTCTTCTTCCCCGACGACGATGAGGCTGCTGCGGCGGGGCAGGCGACGGCCACGGAGGCAACGGCAGGGGAGGCGACAGCAGGGGAGGCGACGGCAGGGGATGCAAGCGCCTCCGTACGACGGAGCTGGGACTCCTGGCGAGCTTCCTCAATGCGGAGGAAGAGCTCGTATGCCCAGGGCATGAGGGTGCCCTGGGTCGCCATGGTGGAGAGGACGTCCTGGGGGTAGTGTACGAAGACGTCTGCATAGTCGCTAGTGGCGCCGCGCTTGATGGTGAGGAGCGCAGACAGAGGGGGCGGAGCAGATGTGCCGAGACGACAGAGGATGTCCTCCGCCCGCTGCCAGTAGGCAGTGACCGTCTCGGTCTCCCCCATGTGTAGGGAGTTGAACTCCCGGAGCAGACGGCTGATCTCAGCGTCGCTGGACAGGCGATGGGGCCTGGTGAGGACGTGCCAGGCGGCTGCAGGGTCTGGGATGTCGCCAGCCGTGACGTCGCCGAGGAAAGGCTCTAAGGCCAGGCGGGAAGCTGGAGGGGCGACTGGGACAAGGGCACGGACAGCGCGACCAGCGTCATACAACTGGTCGGCCTGGGTGGAGTCGTAAGGGAGGGTGTAGTATGCCCACAGGCCCTCACCCTGCACCGAGATCCGGAAGCTGAGCTCCCAGCTCCGGAACTGCTCGCCGGCCTGAAGCGACGGTGGCGGCGTCTCAAAGTCCTTCTGCTTGCGGCCGGCACCCGGAGTGGGGCCAAGGACGGAAGTGACTGTCTGCCGCTGGCGCTGAGTCTGCTGCTGTGCCAGGTAGTACGTGGCAGCAGACACAGCTGGGCTGGCGTGCCCTGGAGGGACGAACGACGGTGGACCACTGGTAGCAATTCGGGCGGCTACGGGCTGTAGCGCTGCAAGCTGCTGCGTCAAGGCGGCGAGCTGTTGTTGAAGCGCAGCGAGGGGGTCAGGATTGGCGTTGACGACACCAGTGGGCTGCAGCTGCTGTGGCTGCTGCTGCTGTTACTGCTGCTGCTGCTGCTGTAGCGGCGGCGGCTGCTGCTGCTACTGCTGCAGCTGCTACTGCTGCAGCTGCTGCTGCTGCAGCAGCTGCTGCTGCTGCTGCAGCAGCTGCTGCTGCTGCTGCTGCTGCTGCAGGCAATGCAAGAAAGGAGGGGTAGGGGTCCCCCCACCAGAGGAGGACCCCTCCCCACTTGGGCTACCTTCCATGGTGTGGTGTCCCTTGTTTTGTTTTTTTTGTTTTGTTTTGTCTTTGCTGATAACAGCAGGGGTGGTGGGAGTTCTACCCACCCCTTGGGTTTTCTTCCTTCCCTTTCTCCCCCCCCCTTTTTTTTCTTCTTTGATGATGACATCAACAGTGACGTCAGCAGTGACGTCAGCAGCGGGATGCTGATGTCGGTAGTGGGGGTCGTTGGGGCCGCCGCTGTTGCTACTGATGGTGCTGCTACAGATGCTGCAGCTGCTGCTGTTGCCGCTGCTGCTGCTGTTGCTACTGTTGCTGCGGCTGTTGGTGTTGCAGCTGCTGCCGTTGCTGCTGCTGCTGCTGTGGCTATAGCTGTTGCTACAACTGTTGCGGCTGCGGCTGCTGCTGCGGCTGCAGTTGCTATGGCTGCAGTTGCAGCTGCAGCGGCGGCTGCTGCAAGCTGCTGCGGCTGCTGAGGCTGTTGCGGCTTGCTGGTGCTGCCGCACGCTACTGCAGCTGCTGCTCGCTGCTGCTGCGGGCTGCAGCAGTAGGCTGCTGCTGCGGGCTATGGGATGGGGATTTTCCCCCCTTTTTTTCTCCTTTTTTTTTCTTTCTGTCACTGCGGGCAGCAGCCCGCTGTCTGCTGCGAGCAGCGAGCTGCTGCTCGCAGGCAGCAGCGAGCTGCTGCTCGCTGCTTGCTTACGGCGAGCTGCGAGTAGCAGCAGCCACGGCTGGCCGCTACTAGCAGCAGCTCGCTGCTGCGGCTCGCTGCTGCGGCTGCGGGCTGCGGCTGCTGGCTGCGGCTGCTGCAGCCCACAACTGCTACAGCACGCTGCTGCTGCAGCTGCTGGCTGCGGCTGCTGGCTGCAGCTGCTGCTGCCCGCTGCTGCAGCTGCTGCGTGCTGTGGCTGCTGCCAGCTGCTGATGCGGACTGTTGCTGCGGGCTGCTGCTGCGCGCTGTTGCTGTTGCTACTGCGAGCTGTTGCTACGAGCTGCTGCTGCTGCTGGCTGCTACAAGCTGCTGCTTCAGCCTGTTGCTGCTGCCGCACGCAGCTGATGTCGGGTGCTGCTGCCACTGCTCGCTGCCGTTGCCTGCGGCTGCCGCTACTGCTGCTGCAAGCTGGTGCCAGTCACTGCACCTGGGTGACGTTGCCGCGTGCGCCGTCGCCCACGGGTGTCGGACGCCGCCTGTCGCTCACCTCCTCGCGTCACGCGTGGGGGTCAGTGCTGCCGAAAAAATTTCGGCAGCATTTCCCTTGGCCCAGTGGCCGTGGGAAAAAATCTGACGCCGCCACCAGGAGGGTCAATGCTGCCAGGAAATATCCGGCAGCATTTCCCCTGCACTGGCGCGTATGGGGGTCCGCCGGCGTTGCCTGGCACCTGTTCGTCAGTCTTCTGCTGCTACTGCTACGCTCTGGCTCTGATACCAAAATGGAAATGCCTAGGCAGCAGGTTGGGGCAGCAGCGTTGTTGATGCAGCGTGCGGGCTTCCACGCTCGTTGCTTAAGTCAGCTGCCCCCTCAGTCTGCTGCTCTAGAGTCTAAGTCTGGAAGATCTGGGTTTGTTACTCAGAAATGCGCGCGCCAGTGTTAGCGTCAGAAAGCTGCTGAAAACTGTAAGTGACTGATTAGGAATGAAGAGTGTACAACAATGGGAGACCCCTCCAAGTTCTAGCCCCCCCCCCCAGCTCTGTAGAGCTTGTTACTCAGTTCATCAGCCAATCAGAAAATAGCTCAGTTCAGGCTGGCAGGTTTTCTCGGTGAGGCCTGCCAGGCAGCCGACAGCCCAAAACCCGGGCGTCGTCCGTTTTGCCTGAAAACTGGACCATACCATAATACCGACGCTGCGAACGCAGCCGTGCGGTCAGAATCTGCTAGAAAAATAGTAGCGAGGAGTTATGGCAGCCTAAACCCAGATAGTGCCCACAATGGTTTATGCTGCCAAACAGGGCCATAAAACATGCAACTGGGACCCTAGGCAGTGCATGACGATGCAGATGCGATGGGACGCGCTGGACGCATGCAAGCAGCAACTGCGGTGTCAATGACCGCCGGCAGCACGACCGCCGAGGAGGCCTGCCGATGGAGCTGAGCGCGTCGCCGGAGAGAGNCGTGCGGTCAGAATCTGCTAGAAAAATAGTAGCGAGGAGTTATGGCAGCCTAAACCCAGATAGTGCCCACAATGGTTTATGCTGCCAAACAGGGCCATGCAACATGCAACTGGGACCCTAGGCAGTGCATGACGATGCAGATGCGATGGGACGCGCTGGACGCATGCAAGCAGCAACTGCGGTGTCAATGACCGCTGGCAGCACGACCGCGGACGAGGCCTGCCGATGGAGCTGAGCGCGTCGCCGGAGAGAGAAGGCTCCAGCGAACTGCGAGAAGACCTCAGCGTGCGTCGGCTCCACCGGACGACACTCCATCAGCGTCGAGTCTCGCCGTCAGTCATCTGCACGCCGATGTACACAAGCCGGGAGGACACAACAGAGCACAATGAGAGATGCAAAAAAACAAACATACACGGGTACGCACAGGAGCAGCGACTCGATCGAGAGCATCACGAGAACACCTGAAGCCGACGGCATCGACTGCAGCCTTGAGGATGTTACTGCTGAGCGCCTTTGTAAGGAAGTCAGCTCTCTGCTGTCGAGTGTCAACCCAGACAATCTGGACATCACCTGCAGCCATTCTCTCACACACAAAATGATGCTCAACATTGACATGCGTGGTGCGAGTGTGGTGCATGCCGTCGTGCTGAGCAATAGCCTTGGTGCTTTGATTGTCACAATGCAGAGTGATGCAGCGAATTGGTGCACGCAGCAGTTGGAACTGGTGACAAAGCCAAATGCTCTCACAAGTGACCGCCCCAAGTGTAACATACTCAGCCTCACTGGAACTGCGAGCAACACAATCCTGCTTGCCACTCTTCCACGATACTACTTTACCGCCAACAAGAAAGATGTAGTCAGTACGACTGCGAGCATCAGCATCATGGACCCAGTCACTGTCTGTGTATCCATCAACCACCACTGACGGCTGTGCCCTATAGCAGAGCCCAGTGCGAGCAGTGGACGCATAGCGCAGCCTCCGGATGTTGTGATCTTGCACACTTTGAGAACTGTGCTAGGAAATTCACAGCAAAAGCAACATCAACCCTGGTTGTTGTCGCCAGGTACATGAGCGAGCCAATCACGCGGAGGTAGTCTGTCACGTCAATGGGCTCCCCCACCTTCGACACATCCAATGTCTTCAGCAGCCTCTGTCCAGCTAGGGTCATGGGCGTGGAAGCTGTGGGCACTGTCTCGAGGAGTGGGACGAAGTGCTCCTCCAGGCTGCGTACATAGGCAGCCTGGTGAACGTAGAATACGCAGCGCGAGCAGTCTCGCTCCAGCTCCATGCCCAGGGAGATGCCAGCCGGCTTGAAGTCCATCTTGTACGTGGACTGGAGGAGTGCCTTCACTGATCGCACAACCTCCTGGCTGGGTGATGCTATTAGCAAGTCATCCACATAGACGAGGATGGGGCCGACGGAGGAGTGACAAAGGGAGAAGGGTCAACAAAGCTGGTTGGTAGCTTTGGTACCTTTTGAAGTGTGGACGTGCCAGTGGTTGCATGACACTTAGCAACGACGTCAGCGGTAGCAGCAGCAACAACACGTGTGCGCTCGGAGACAAGTAGGGCATACCCTAGGGTAGAGCTGGGATGAACAACACTACTAGCGAGCCCCAAGGCACATCCGGGGACTGAGTCGTCTGTTCCCGAGAAGGACGGACGGATTTCGTAAGGACACTGGAGGTGCGGTGGGCAAGTGCATGGAGATGCCTACGTCTGAAAAAGGGTGAGACAAGCGCTGGTCCAGTGGGCTCTGGTGGCCGAGGAGGGTCAGCCACAGCTAGAGAGGCTGGAGAGGCTGGAGAGGCGGGTGGCGATGCAGACGTGGGTGTCGAACCCGACACAGCTGGGGAGAATGGAGTGCTCGACAAGCTAGACAACGAGGGAGGTGGAGACATCGAGTCTGGTGACTGCGGGAGAGTCGAGGGTGCCGGTTGCAAGGTTGCAGCCAGAGGGAAGGAGGATGGGACCGGGACGAATTCCCCCTTCAGCCCATAGAGCGGGAGAAGGGAGGCAGCAGACGAGAGATGACCAAGATCACGAAGAAAGATAGTGTAGCGGGAGGGTCGGTTCGGCCCTCCCACCTCGTGATAGCGAGGGGGTGGCTGCGAGCCACCCCTCGCTATTGCGAGGGTTGGCCAGTGGCCAGCCACCCGCTGGCTACCGGCCGGCCGGCGGCCGGCTGGCTGGGTGGCCGGCGGCTGGTCAAGTGACCGGCCGGCCACCCGCCGGCGAGCCAGCAGCCGCCGATCGAGCTAGTGGCTCGATCGGCGGCCAAGAGGCCGTGAGGCCTCGAGGGCCGAGGCCTGTGGCCTCGTGCCCTCGCCCTCGCTCGCCCTCCTCGCTCGCGAGAACAAGGGAGCAGGAGGGATAAAGCGAGAGCGAGGAGCGAGGAGCGCACGAGAAACGTCGGTGCAAAATCGCCGATTGTGCCTTGCACGCGACGATTTTACGCTGACGCGTCAAAAACGGAACTCAAGTTTGTTTAGGATGAACTATGAGTTTCGAAACCGGAAAACTCATGCGAATGCACGAGTTTGAGGTAAAAACCCCCGGTTTGGGTCCCAAAACCAGGGGTAAGGTTAAAAACGGAAATGGGCCTCCGGAGACTCGAAATATTCGAGTCTCCCTGCTCTGGGTCGTTGATGACGATTGCCCCTCAGTCGTGCAAAGGGGATAAACCCCTGACGCGGACTGAGAACGCCATTCTGCGAACTCCAATGACGACTTCAGAGCAGGAGCTAGAGACTCGACCCGTTACAGATAGACTCAAAGAACAATGCGTTGCAGGACTCAACAACCCGCTGGCGCACGGGGTCCCAAACCTGCCAGGCTTTGGAGTGGGAGGAAACACCCAAGAAGGGGCACCACGACCCCAAGGGGAGAGCTTGCCGTCACAAAGATTGTCAAGCAGCCAAACGGAAGCAATACACCCCCAAACGCGGGCGAGACGAAGATCGGCACGAGTGCCGGACCAGCGTTAAAAAGGGGTAATGGAGCGAGGGAGGGGGGCGTGCGGGGCCCGATTCCCGACCCAGGCCATGTAGCTCATGGCCTCAAAGGTAGAGAGCGAGGGAAGACCAGACTCGGTCAGAAGAGTCCGAACACTGTCGGTGAGGGTGCGGTTCCAACGCTCAGAGATCCCAATTTACTGGGGTGTGTAGGGAGCAGAAGTCTCCAGACACATCCCCTTAGAAGCGAAGAAACGGGCAATGGGACCAAGGAACTCACCGCCGCGGTCACTGCGAAACACGCGCAGTGATCGCTGACAGGCCCGCTCAGCCTGAGCAAGCCAGGTCTCAATGGTGGGACAGACATCGCTCCTGTGATGGAGAGCGAAGACCCTGTGAATGCGGGAGAAGTCATTAGTGAGGCACAAGTCATATCGACCAACAATACCAAGGAGGTCATGGGGAAGAGGACCCATGACGTCAACATGGACACGGTCAAGGGGATGACTGGACTGGGACTCAGAATCAGAGAAGGGAGAACGATGCATTTTTCCTTACGCACAGTCAAGAAAGTCAGCAGGGAAGGGAGCATCTAGGGCGCAACTAGGGCGCAACTAGTGCCCAAGTAGGGCGCAAGTACGGCGCAAGTAGGGCGCAATTAGGGCGCAACTAGGGCGTAGTGAGTGTCCATCTAAGGCGCAACTAGGGTACAACTAGGGCGCAATTAGGGTGCCACTAGGGCAAAAGTAGGGCGCAACTAGGGTGCAAGTAGAGCGCAAGTAGGACACAAGTAGGGCGCAAGTAGGGCGCAACTAGGGCGCAAATAGGACGCAACTAGGGTGCAAGTAGGGCGCAACTAGGGCGCAACTAGGGCGCAGCTAGGGCGCAACTAGGGTGCAACTAGGGCGCAACTGGGGCACAACTAGGTCAAATCTAGGGCTAAGGAGGGCGCAAGAAGAACGCAACTAGGATGCAACTAGGGCGCAACTAGGGCGGAAATAGGGCGCAAGTAGGGCGCAACTAAGGCGCAACTAGGGCGCAACTAGAACGCAAGTAGGGCGGAAGTAGGGTACAACTAGGGCGCAACTAGGGTGCAACTAGGGTGCAACTATGGTACAACAAGGGTGCAACTAGGACGTAGCTAGTGCCCAACTGAGGTGCAACTAGGGCGTAACTAGGACGCAACTAGGGCACAACTAGGGCGCAAGTAGGACGTAGGTAAAAAACAAGTAAAACGCAACTAGGGCGCGACTAGGGCGCAACTAGGACGTAGCTAGTGTCCATCGTAGGCGCATCTACGGTGCAACTAGGGCGCAACTAGGGCACAACTAGGTCGCAACTAGGGCGCAAGTAGGGCGCAAGTTGGACGAAACTAGGACACAACTAGGGCGCAACTAGGGCGTAGCTAGTGCCCAACTGAGGCGCAACTAGGGTGCAACTAGAACGCAATTAGGGGGAAACTAACGCGCAAGTAGGACACAACTAGGACGCAAGTAGGACGCAAGTAGGGTGTAATTAGGGCGCAAGTAGGGCGTAACCAGGGTGTAACTAGGGCACAAGTAGGATGCAAGAAGGGCGCAAGTAGGGTGCAACTAGGATGCAACTAGGACGCAACTAGGGCGGAAGTCGGGTGCAAGTAGGGTGCAACTAGGGCGCAAATAGGATGCAACTAGGGCACAACTAGGGCAAAACTAGGGCGTAACTAAGCCGCAACTAGGGCGCAAGTAGGGTGCAAGTAGGGCGAAACTAGGGTGCAACTAGGGCGCAACTAGGTTGCAAGTAGGGCGCAAGTAGGGTGCAACTAGGGTACAACTAGGGCGCAACTAGATCATAAGTAGGACGCAAGAAGGATGCAAGTAGGGCGCAACTAGGGTGCAACTAGGGCGCAACTAGGTCGCAACTAGGACGTATAGCTAGTGTCCATTTGAAGCACATCTAGGGTGCAACTAGGGCACAACTAGGGTGCAACTAGGGCATAACTAGGGCGCAACTAGGGTGCAAGAAGGGCGCATGTAGGACGCAAGTAGGACGTAACTAGGGCACAACTAGGGTGTACCTAGTGCCCAGCTGAGGCGCAACTCGGGCACAACTAGGGTGCAATTCGGGTGCAACTAGGGCACAAGTAGGGCGCAACTAGGATGCAAGTAGGGCGCAAGTAGGGCGCAAGTAGGGTGCAAGTAGGGCGCAACTAGGGTACACCTAGGGTGCAACTAGGGTGCAAGTAGGACACAAGTAGGGCGCAAGTAGGGCGCAACTAGGACGCAACTAGGACGCAACTAGGGCGCAAGTGGGGCGCAAGTAGGGCACAACTAGGGCGGAACTAGGGCGCAACTAGGGTGAAACTAGGGCGTTACAAGACCACAACTAGGGCGCAAGTAGAGCAAATGCAGGACGCAACTAGGGCGCAACTAGGACGCAACTAGGTCGCACGTAGGGCGCAAGTAGGGTGCAAGTAGGGCGCAAATAGGGTGCAACTAGGGCGCAACTAGGGTGCAACTAGGGTGCAAGTAGGGCGCAACTAGGGTACAACTAGGGTGCAACTAGGGTGCAAGTAGGGCGCAACTAGGGTACAACTAGGGTGCAACTAGGGTGCAAGTAGGGCGCAACTAGGGTACAACTAGGGTGCAACTAGGGTGCAAGTAGGGCGCAACTAGGGTACAACTAGGGTGCAACTAGGGTGCAAGTAGGGCGCAACTAGGGTACAACTAGGGTGCAACTAGGGCGCAAGTAGAGCAAATGCAGGACGCAACTAGGGCGCAACTAGGACGCAACTAGGTCGCACGTAGGGCGCAAGTAGGGTGCAAGTAGGGCGCAAATAGGGTGCAACTAGGGCGCAACTAGGGTGCAAGTAGGGCACAAGTAGGGCGCAACTAGGGTGCAAGTAGGGCACAAGTAGGGCGCAACTAGGGCACAACTAGGGCACAACTAGGGCACAACTAGGGCACAACTAGGGCGCAACTAGGGCGTAGGTAGTGCCCATCTAGGGCGCAAGTATGGCGCAAGTAGGACGCAAGTAGGGTGCAACTAGGGCGAAATTAGGGTGCAACTAGGACGTAGCTAGTGCCCAATAGAGGCGCAACTATGGTGCAACTAGGGCGCATCTAGGGCGCGACTAGGGCACAACGAGGACGTATCTAGGGCGCAAGTAGGATGCAAGTAGGGTACAAGTAGGGCGCAAGTAAGCCACAAGTAGGGTGCAATTAGGACGCAACTAGGAAGCAACTAGGGCGTAGCTGGTGCCCAAGTGAGGCGCAACTAAGGCACAACTAGGACACAACTAGGACGCAACTAGGGTGCAAGTAGGGCGCAAGCAGGGTGTAAGTAGGACGCAAGTAGGGCACAAGTAGGGTGCAAGAAGGGAACAACTACGACGCAATTAGGACTCAAGTAGGGCGCAACTAGGGTGCAACTAGGGCGCAACTAGGGTACAACTAGAGCACAAATAGGGCGCAAGTCGGGTGCAAATAGGGCACAACTAGGGCGGAACTAGGATGCAAGTAGGGCGCAAGTAGGGCACAAGTAGGGTGCAACTAGGGTGCAACTAGGGCGCAACTAGGGCACAAGCAGTGTGCAAGTAGGGCGCAACTAAGGCGCAACTAGGTTGCAACAAGGGCTTAGCTAGTGCCCAACTGAGGCACAACTAGGGTGAAATAAGGGCACAACTAGGGCGCAAGTAAGGCGTAACTAGGATTCAAGTAGTGCACAAGAAGGGCGCAACTAGGACGCAGATAGTGCGCAACTAGGGTGCAAGTAGGGCACAACTAGGGTGCAACTAGGGCGCAACTAGGGCAGAAGTAGGGCGCAAGTAAGGCACAACTAGGGCACAACTAGGGTGTAACTAGGGCGTAAGTAGGGCGCAAGGATGGCGCAAGTAGAGCGCAACCAAGGTGCAACTAGGGTGCAAATAGGGCGCAAGAAGGGCGCAAGTAGGGCGCGACTAGGGCGTAACTAGGGCGTAACTAGGGTGCAACTAGGGCGCAACTAGGGCGCAACTAGGGCGTAGCTAGTGCTCAAGAGAGGTAAAAGTAGGGGGCAATTAGGGGGAAACTAGGACACAACTAGGATGTAGCTAGTGCCCATTTGAGGCGCAACTAGTGAGCAACTAGGGCACAACCAGGGCGCAACTAGGGTGCAGCTAGGGCACAAGTAGGGCGCAAGTAGGGCACAAGTAGGGCACAACGAGGGCACAACTAGAACGCAACTAGGGCGTAGATTGTGCATAACTGAGGTACAACTAGGGCGCAACTAGGACACAACAGGGTGCAACTAGGGTGCAAGAAGGGCGCAACTAGGGCGGAAGTAGGACACAAGTAGGACGCAAGTAGGACGCAAGTAGGGAAACTACGGCGCAACTAGGGTGCAACAAGGACGCAAGTAGGACGCAAGTAAGGCGCAACTAGGGCGCAACTAGGATGCAACTAGGACGCAACTAGGCCGCAAGTATGGCGCAAGTAGGGTGCAACTAGGGCACAAGTAGGGCACAACTAAGGTGCAACTAGGGCGCAACTATGGCATAAGTAGGCCACAAGTAGGGCACAACTAGGGTGCAACTAGGGCACGACTAGGGCACAACTAGGGCGTAGCTAGTGACGAACTGAGGCGCAACAAGGGCGCAACTAGGGCGTAACTAGGGCGCAACTAGGGCGTAATTAGGGCGCAACTAGGGTGCAAGTAGGGTGCAACTAGGGCACAAGTAGGGTGCAACTAAGGTGCGAGTAGGGTGCAAGTAGGGCACAACTAGGTAGGAAACTAGGGCGCAACTAGGGCGTAGCTCGTGCGCAAGTAAGGCGCAAATAGGGTGCAAGTAGCGCACAACTAGGGTGCAAGTAGGGCGCAACTAGGGCACAACTAGGGCAAAACTAGGGCGCAGCTAGGGTGCAACTAGGGCGCAAGTAGGTTGCAAGAAGGGCACAAGTAGGGGGCAACTAGGGCGCAACTACGACACAACTAGGGCGCAAGTAGGGCGCAACTAGGGCATAACTAGGGTGCAACTAGGGCGCAAGTAGGGCGCAAGTAAGGCGCGACTAGGGCACATCTAGGGCAGAACTAGGGCACAAGTAGTGCACAAGTATGGTGCAACCAGGGCACAACTAGGGTGCAACTAGGGTGCAACTCGGGTGTAGGTAGTGCCCAACAGAGGTGCAACTAGGGTGCAACTTGGGCGCAAATAGGGTGTAAGTAGGGTACATGTAGGGCGCAACAAGGGTGCAAGTAGGGCGGAAGTAGGGAGCAACTAGGCCGCAACTAGGGCGCAACTAGGGCGCAACTAAGGCGTAGCTAGTGCCCAACTGAGGCGCAACTAGGGCGCAACTAGGACGCAAGTAGGGTACAACTAGGACGCAAGCAGGGTTGAACTAGGGCACAACTAGGGCGCAACTAGGGCACAACTAGGGCGCAACTAGGGCGCAACTAGGGCGCAACTAAGGCGTAGCTAGTGCCCAACTGAGGCGCAACTAGGGCGCAACTAGGACGCAAGTAGGGTACAACTAGGACGCAAGCAGGGTTGAACTAGGGCACAACTAGGGCGCAACTAGGGCACAACTAGGACGCAAGTAGGACGCAAGTAAGGTGCAACTCGGGCACATCTAGGGCACAACTAGGGTGAAAGTAGGTCGCTTGTACGGTACAAGTAGAGTGGAATTAGGACGCAACTAGGGCGCAAGTAGGACACAAGTAGGGCGCAACTAGGGCGCAACTAGGATGCAAGTAAGGCAAAAGTAGGGCGTAACTAGGGCGAAACTAGGATGCAACTAAGGCGCAACTAGGGTAAAACTAGGGTGTAGCTAGTGCCCACCTAAGTTGTAACTAGGGCGCAACTAGGACGCACGTAGGGCACCACTTGGGTACAAGTAAGGCGTAACTAGTGTGCAACTAGGACGCAACTAGGGCACAGGTGGGGTGCAAGTAGGGTGCAAGTAGGGCGCAACTAGGGCGCAACTAGGGCACAAGTAGGGTACAAGTAGGGTGCAAGTAGGGTGCATGTAGGGTGTGATTAGGGCGCAACTAGGGCAAAACTAGGGCGCGACTAGGGTGTAACTAGGACGTAGCTAGTGTCCAGCTTAGGCGCAACTAGTACATAACTAGGGCGGAACTAGGGCAACTAGGGCGCAAGTAGGGTGTAACTAGGTCGCAAGTAAGGCACAACTAGGACGCAACTAGGACGCAACTAGAGCGTAGCTAGTCTCCAACATAGGTGCAACTAGGGTGCAACTAAGGTGCAACTAGGGTGAAACTAGGGCGGAACTAGGGCGCAACTAGGGTACAAGTAGGGTGCAACTAGGGCGCAACTAGGGCGTAGCTAGTGCCCAACTGAGGTGCAACTAGGGCACAACTAGGGCACAACTAGGGCACAACTAGGGCACAAGTAGGCCGCAACTAGGGCGCAAGTAGGGCACAAGTAGGGCGCAATTAGGGTGAAAGTTTGGCACAAGTAGGGCGCAACTAGGGCGCAAGGAGGATGCAACTAGGACGCAAGTACGATGTAACTAGGGTGCAAGTAGGATGCAACTAGGGTACAACTAGGGTGCAAGTAGGATGTAAGTAGGGCACAATTATGGCACAATTAGGGCACAACTAGGACAAAACTAAGGCGCGATTAAGGCACAAGTAGGCCACAAGTAGGGCGCAACTAGGCCGTAACTAGGGCACGATTTATGCACAAGTAGGGTACAAGTAGAGTGCAACTATGGCGCAACTAGGGCGTAGGTTGTGCCCAACTGAGGCGCAACTGGGGCGCAACTAGGGCGCAACTACGGCGCAAGTGGGGCACAACTAGGGCAAAAGTAGGGTAAATATAGGGTACAACTAGGGCGCAACTAGGGTGCAACTAGGGCATAACTTAGAAATAACACTAGGGTGCAACTAGGGCGAATGTAGGGCGCAACTAGGGTGCAAGTAGGGGGCAACTAGGGCGGAACTAGCGCGCAACTACGGTGTAGCTAGGGTGCAAGTAGGGCTCAACTAGGACGCAACAAGGGCGTAACTAGGGCGCAAGTAGGGCACAAGAAGGATGCAAGTAAGGCACAACTAGGACGCAACTAGGGCGCAACTAGGGCATAACTAGGGCGGAAGTAGGTTGCAAATAGGGCACAAGTAGGGCACAACTAGGAGACAACTAGGGCACAACTAGGGAGCAAGTAGGGCGCAAGTAGGGCGCAACTAGGGTGCAACTAGGGTGCAACTCGGGCGCAACTAGGAAGAAGCTATTGCCCAACTGAGGTGCAACAAGGGTGCAACTAGGGCGCAAGTTGGGCGCAACCAGGGCGCAAGTGGGGCGCAACTAGGGCGCAACAAGGGCGGAACTAGGGCGTAGTTAGTGCCCAACTGAGGCGCAACTATGGCACAGCTAGGGCGTAACTAGGGCGCAACTAGGGCGCAATTAGGGTGCAACTAGGGTGCAACAAGGGCGCAAGTAGGGCAAACGTAGGGCGCAAGTAAGGCACAACTAGGGCGCAACTTGGGCGTAACTAGGGCGTAAGTAGGGCGCAAGCAGGGCATATATAGGGCGCAACAAGGGCGCACCTAGGGCTTAAGTAGGGCGCAACTAGGGCGTAGTTAGGGCACAACCAGGGCACAAGTAAGGCGCAAGCAGGGGGCAAGTAGGACGCAACTATGGTGCAACTAGGACGCAAGTAGGGTGCAAGTAGGGTGCAACTAGGGCACAACTAGGGCGCAAGTAAGGCAAAACCTAGGACGTAGCTAGTGCCCAACTCAGGCGCAACTAGGGCGCAAGTAGGGGGCAACTAGGGTGCAAGTAGGGTGCACGTAGGGTGCAACCAGGGCGCAACTAGGACGCAACCAGGGTGCAACTAGGGTGTAGCTAGCGTCCAACTTAGGCACAACTATGGCGCAAGTAGGGCGCAAGTAAGGTGCAACAAGGGCGTAACTAGGGTGCAACTAGGGCGCAAGTAGGGCACAACTAGGGCACACAGAGGGCGCAACTAGGGCACAACTAGGGTGAAAGAATGGCGGAAGAAGGGTGCAACTAGGGCACAACTAGGGTGGAAATAGGGTGCAAGAAAGTCGCAAGTAGTGTACAAGTAGGGTGCAACTAGGGTGCAACTAGGGTGCAACTAGGGTGCAACTAGGGCGCAAGTAGGGCGCAAGTAGGGTGCAACTAGGGTGCAACTGGGGCGCATCTAGGGTACAACTAGCACGCAACTAGGGTGCAACTAGGGCGTAGCTAGTGCCCAACAGAGGTGCAACTTGCGCGCAACTAGAGCGCAACTAGGACACAACTAGGACATAGCTAGTGCCCATCTGAGGCACAACTAGGGTGCAACTAGGTCGCAACTAGGGCGCAACTAGGGCGCAAGTAGGGCGCAAGTAGGGCACAAATAGGGCACAAGTAGGGCACAACGAGGGTGCAACTAGGACTCAACTAGGGCATAGCTAGTGCCCAACAGAGGCGCTACTAGGGCACAACTAGGGCACTAGGGTGCAGCTAGGGTGCAAGAGGGGCGCAACTAGGGTGCAAGTAGGACGAAAGGAGGGCGCAAGTAGGGCACAAGTAGGGAAACTACAACGCAACTAGGGCGCAACAAGGGCGCAAGTACGATGCAGGTAGTGCATAACTAGGGCACAACTGAGGTGCAACTAGGGTACAACTAGGGCGTGAGTAGGGCGCAAGTAGGGTGCAACTAGGGCGCAAGTAGGGCACAACTAGGACGTACCTAGGACGCAACTAGGGCGCAAGTAGGCTGCAAGTATGGTGCAACTAGGGTGCAACTAGGGCGCTACTAGGGTGCAACTAAGGCGTAGCTAGTGCCGAACTGAGGCGGAACAAGGGTGCAACTAGGGCGCAACTAGGGCGCAACTAAGGCGCAACTAGGGTGTAAGTAGAGTGCAACTAGGGCACAAGTAGGGTGCAACTAAGGTGCGAGTAGGGCACAACTAGGGGACAATTAGGTCGGAACTAGGGCGTAACTAGGGCGTAGCTAGTGCGCAAATAAGGTGCAACTAGGACGCAATTGGGGCGTAAGTAGGACACAACTACGGCGCAAGTAGGGCGCAACTAAGGCGCAACTAGGGCGCAACTAGGGTGCAACTAGGGTGCAAGTAAGGCGCAAATAGGGCGCAAGGAGGACACAAGTAGGGGGCAAATAGAGGGCAACTAGGACACAACTAGGGCGTAAGAAGGGCGTAAGTATGGCACAAGTAGGGCGTAACTAGGGCATAACTAGGGTGCAAGTAAGGTGCAAGTATGGCGCAAGTAGGGCGCGACTAGGGTACAACTAGGGCACAACTAGGGCACAAGTAGGGCGCAAGTAGGGTGCAACTAGGGTACAACTAGGGTGCAAGTAGGATGCAAGTAGGGTGCAACTAGGGCACAATAAGGGCGCAACTAGGACAAAAGTAGGGCGTAAGTAGGGCACAAGTAGGATGGAACTGGGACACAACTAGGGCGCGATTAAGGTACAAGGAGGGCAGAAGTAGGGCGTAACTTGGGCACAACTAGGATGTAGGTAGTGTCCAACTGAGGCGCAACTAGGGCGCACCTAGGGCACAACTACGACGTAAGTGGGACGCAACTAGGGTGCAAATAGGGTGCAACTAGGGCACAAGTAGGGTACAATTAGGGCACAACTAGGGCGCAACTAGGGTGCAAGTAGGGCATAACTAGGGCATAACACTAGGGCGCAACTAGGGCGCATGTAGGGTGCAACTAGGGTGCACGTAGGGCGCAACTAGGGAAGAACTAGCGCACAACTACGGCGTAACTAGGACGCAAGTAGGGCTCAACTAGGACGCAACAAAGACGTAACTAGGGCGCAAGTAGGGCACAAGTAGGGTGCAAAAAAGGCACAACTAGGGCGCAACTAGGGCGCAACTAGGGAGTAACTAGGGTGTAAGTAGGGGGCAACTAGGCTATAGCTAGTGTCTAACTAAGGCACAACTAGGGCGCAAGTAGGACACAACTAGGGTACAACTAGGGTACATGAAGGGTGCCACTAGGGCGCAAGTAGTACGCAAGTAGGGCGCAAGTAGGGCACAAGTAGGGAAACTACAGTGCAACTAGGGCACAACAAGGGCGCAAGTAGGGTGCAACTAGGGCGCAAGTAAGGCACAACTAGGGTTCAACTAGGGTGCAACTAGGGCGCAAGTAGGCCGCAAGTATGGCGCAACTAGGTTGCAACTAGGGCGTGACTAGGGCGCAACTAGGGTGTAGCTAGTGTCGAACTGGGGCGCAACAAGGGCGCAACTATGGCGGAACTAGGGTGCAACTAGGGTGCAAGTCGAGTGCAACTAGGGCATAAGTAGGGCGCAACTAAGGTGCGAGTAGGGCGCAAGTAGGGCATAACTAGGGCGGAACTAGGGCACAACTAGGGCGCAACTAGGGCGTAACTAGGGCATAACTAGGGTGCAACTAGGGCACAAATAGGGCACAAGTTGGGCACAAGAAGGGGGCAACTAGGATGCAACTAGGGCACAACTAGGGTGCAAGTAGGGTGCAAGTAGGGCGCAAGTAGGGCGCAAATAGGACACAACTAGGGCACAACTAGGGTGCAACTAGGGCGCAAGTAGGGCGCAAGTAGGGTGCAACTAGGGCACAACTAGGGCGCAATTAGAGCACAACTAGGACGCAAGTAGGACACATGTAAGGCGTAACTCGGGCACATACAGGGCACAACTAGGGCGCAAGTAGGTCGCCAGTAGGATACAAGTAGGACGCAATTGGGACGCAACTAGGGTGCAAGTAGGGTGCAAGTAGGGTGCAACTAGGACGCAACTAGGGTGCAAGTAGGGCACAAGTAGGGCGCAACTAGGGCGAAACTAGGACACAACTAAGGTGCAACTAGGGTACAACTAGGGCGTCACTAGTGCCCAACTAAGGCGCAACTAGGGCACAACTAGGGTGCAAGTAGGGCGCAAGTATGTCACAACTAGGACGCAACTAGGGTACAAGTAGGGCGCAAGTAGGGCGCATGTAGGATGCAATTAGAACGTAGCTAGGGCTTAACTAGGGTGCAACTAAGGTGCAACTAAGACGTAGCTTGTGTCCAGCTGAGGCCCAACTAGGGCATAACCAGGGTGCAACTAGGGCAACTAGGGCGCAAGTAAGGCACAACTAGGATGCAACTAGGGCGCAACTAGAGCGTAGCTTGTGCCCAACTGAGGTGCAACTAGGGCGCAACTAGGGTGCAACTAGGGTGCAACTAAGGTGAAGCTAGGACGCAACTAGGGTGCAACTAGGGTGCAAGTAGGGTGCAACTAGGGTGCAAGTAGGGTGCAACTAGGGCGCAAATAGGGCGCAACCAGGGCGCAACTAGAGCATAGCTTGTGCCCAACTGAGGTGCAACTAGGGCGCAACTAGGGCACAACTAGGGCACAAGTAAGATGCAAGTAGGGCGCAAGTAGGGCACAAGTAGGGCGCAATTCGGGCGCTTTTAGGGTGCAAGTTCGACACAAGTAGGGCGCAACGAGGGCGCAAGTAGGATACAACTAGGGTGCAAGTAGGACGTATCTAGGGCAGAACTAGGACGAAACTAGGGTACAACAAGGGTGCAAGTAGGATGCAAGTAGGGCACAACTAGGATGCAATTAGGACGCAACTAGGACAAAAGCAGGGCGTAAATAGGGCACAAGTAGGATGCAACTAGGACGCAACTAGGGCGCGATTAAGGCACAAGTAGGGCGCAAGTACTGCGCAAGTAGGGCGTAACTAGGGCGTAGCTAGTGTCCAACTTAGGCGCAACTAGGGCGCAACTAGGACGCAACTACGGTGCAAGTTGGGCGTAACTAGGGTGCAAATAGGGCGCAACTAGGACACAAGTAGGGTACAAGTAGGGCACAACTAGGGCCAAAATAGGGTGTAACTAGGATGTAACTACGGCGTAACACTAGGGCGCAACTAGGGCGAATGTAGGACGTAATTAGGGCATAACTAGGGTGCAACTAGGGCGCAACTAGGGCGTAACTAGGGTGTAAGTAGGTCGCAAGTAGGGTGCAAGTGGGGCACAACAAGGGCGCAACTAGGGCGTAAGTACGGCACAACTAGGGCGCGAGTAGGACGCAAGTAGGGAGCAACTAGGGTGCAACTAGGGTGCAAATAGGAAGAAGCTAGTGTCCAACAGAGGCGCAACAAGGGCGCAACTAGGGCGCAAGTCGGGCACAACTAGGGTGTAAGTAGGGCGCAACTAGGATGCAAGTAGCACGCGAGTAGGGCAAAACAAGGGCGCAACTAGGACACAACTAGGGCCTAGCTAGAGCCCAAGTGATGCGCAACTAGGGCGCAACTAGGGCGCACGTAGGGCGCAACTAGGACGCACGTAGGGCGCAACTAGGGCGCAAGTAGGGTGCAACTAGGGCACAACTAGATCGCAAATAGAGTGCAACTAGGACGCAAGTAGGATGCAAATAGGGTGCAACTAGGGTGTAACTAGGACGCAACTACGGCGCAAGTAGGGTGCAAGTAGGACGCAAGTAGGGCGTAACTAGGGCGCAACTAGGGTGTAACTATGGCGCAAGTAGGGCGCAAATAGGGAGCAAGTACGGCACAACTAGGGTGCAACTAGGGCGTAACTAGGATGCAAGTAGGGCACAAGTAGGGTGCAACTAGGGCGCAACCATGGTGTAACTAGTGTGCAAGTAGGGTGGAACTAGGGCGTCGTTAGTGTCCAACTAAGGCACAACTATGGCGCAACTAGTGCGCAACTAGGGCGCAACTAGGGTGAACTACGGCGCAAGTAGGGTACAACTAGGGTGCAACTAAGGTGCAAGTAGGGTGCAACTAGGGTGCAACTAGGGCGCAAGTAAGGCGAAAGTAGGGCGCAAGTAGGACACAACTAGGGCGCAACTTGGGCGTAACTAGGGCGTAGATAGGGCGCAAGTAGGGCACATAAAGGGCGCAACTAGGGCTCAACTAAGGCGTAAGTAGGGTGCAACTAGGGTGCAACTAGGGCGCAACCAGGGCGCAAGTAGGGCGCAAGTAGGGGGCAAGTATGGCACAACTACGGCACAACCAGGGTGCAAGTACGGCACAAGTAGGGTGCAAGTAGGGCGCAACAAGGGCACAAGTATGGCGAAACTAGGACGTAGCTAGTGCTCAACTCAGGCGCAACTAGGGCGCAAGTAGGGGGCAATTAGGGTGCAAGTAGGGTGCAAGTAGGGTGCAACCGGGGCGCAACTAGGACAAAACTAGGGTGCAACCAGGGCATAGCTAGTGTCCAACTGAGGCGCAACTAGGGCGCAACTAGGGCGAAAGTAGGGCGCAACTAGGGCATAACTAGGGTGCAACTAGGGCGTAACTAGGGCGCAAGTAGGGCGCAACTAGGGCGCAGCTAGGGTGCAACTAGGGCGCAAGTAGGGTGCAAGTAGGGTGCAACTAAGGCGCAACTCGGGCACAAGTGAGGCGCATCTAGGGCGCAAGTCAGGCGCAAGAAGGATGCAACTAGGGTACAACTACCCTACTACCGCCTTTTTTCGGATGAAAATTAATTGCTACTGGGCTCGACCCTGTTACATAATTAGGTCCATGCCTTGTAGCCAGTGTGTGGAAGTTATTTGTATGTGCATGTATGAAAAATGTCACTGTCTAAATTAGTTTCCGGTTCGGTTCGAAATTTGGTGTGTGCAATATTAGTTGCTCGCGATGCTCGAATTGCCGACGAGCTCGCGTCGCTTCGACGACGCGCAGGCGCTGTCGAAGCGACGAGCGATGCTCATCGCTTCAAGCACCGCGAGTGGGGGATGACTCCCGCATATGGGTAGCACACAGAGGTGGGGGGGGGCTGCGGGTAGAATGAACAGAGAGCAATATACTCTTTGCAAGTTTGTCAAAGGTAGCCTACTGATGCTCGTCATCATCAGGAAGAGTAGAATCTACAAGAAACTGCCCGCGCGCAACAGTGCGCTGCAGTGCCATAAACTGCAAGTCCTGGCTGAAAATGTCATCATATCCACACTTGCTCCATGTGGCCTTGACCGTGTCACGCATGTCCTTGAGGCGTAGCCAAGATTCAACCATCCATCCTAGCAGATTCTGTTTCATTTTCTTGAGTGGGAACCGCATTTCTGGGTTCTCCCGCGACTCGACAGTCATCCACTGAGAAAACCTCTCAGTGATGTGACACTTGAACGGCCGCTGCAAACCGACGTCCGCCGGCT
>SZWC01014444.1:56737-68346 GCA_023375785.1 Penium margaritaceum
GGGGGGGGGGGGGGGGGGGGGGGGGGGGGGGGCGCGGGGCTTTGCGATGCTCCGACGCTCGAGTTCGGACGTTCGAATTTGAGCGAGTCGGAATTAGCGAGAAAACACGGATTGGGGGATTCGAACGGGACTCCAACGAAAATTCCAAACAAAAATAGGTTGTCCTTGTGTAGCCAGTGTTACATAATTTGAACCCGGCTGCTCGAAATAAACCAAAAAAAAATTCCTTCATAAATGACTATACGATTTTAAGCGGTAGTACGGTAGGATGCAACTAGGGTGCAAGTAGGGCGTATGTAGGGTACAACTAGGGCGCAATTAGGGTGCAACAAGTGCACAACTAGGGCGCAACAAGTACGCAACTAGGGCGCAACTAGGACGCAACTAGGGCGTAGCTAGCGCCCAATTGAGGCGCAACTAGGGTGCAATTAGGGGGCAAGTACGACGTAAGTAGGGTGCAACTAGGGCGCAACTAAGGGTGCAACTAAAGCGTAGCTAGTGCCCAACCGAGGCACAATTACGACACAACTAGGGTGCAACTAGGCTGCAACTTGGGCGCAAGTAGGACGCAAGAAGGGTGCAACTAAGGCACAACTACGGCGCAAGTAGGGCGGAACTAGGGTGCAAAAAGGGCGCAAGTAGGGTGCAACTAGGGTGCAATATCGGCGTAACTAGGCTACTAGTAGGACGTAAGTAGGGTACAACTAGGACGCAACTAGGATGCAACTAGGGAACAACTAGAGCGTAACAAGGGCGTAACTAGTGTCCAACTCAGGCACAACCAGGGTACAACTCGAGCGCAACTCGGGCGCAACAAGGGTGCTAGTAGGGCGTAAGTACGGCGCAAGTAGGGTGCAACTAGGGCGCAACTAGGACGTAGCTAGTGCCCAACTGAGGCACAACTAGGACGCAAATAGGGTGAAACTAGGGCACACCTAGGGCGAAAGTAGGATGCCATTAGGGCGCAAGTAAGGCGCAAGTAGGGCACAAGTAGGGCGCAACTAGGGCGCAACTAGGGCGCAACTAGGATGCAAGTAAGACGCTAATGGGGACAAGTAGGACGCAACTAGGGCACAACTAAGGCACAACTAGGGTGCAATTAGGGCGGAACTAGGGCGTAGCTAGTGCCCAACTGAGGCGCAACTAGGGCGCAACTAGGACGCAACTAGGGCGCATGTATGGCACAAGTCGGACGCAAGTAGGTCGCAAGTAGGGCGCAACTAGGGTGCATCTAGGGCGCAACTAGGGCTTATCTTGTGCCCAACTGAGGTGCAACTAGGGAACAACTAGGGTGCAACTAGGGCGCAAGTAGGGTGCCACTAGGGCGCAACTAGGGTACAACTAGGGCGTAGCTAGTACCCAACTGAGGTGCAACTAGGGGACGACTAGGGCGCAACCAGGGCACAAGTAGGGTGCAACTAGGGTAGAAGTAGGGCGCAAGTAGGACGCAACTAGGGTGCAACTAGGGCACAACTAGGACGCAACTAGGGCTCAACTAGGGCACAAGTAGGGCGTAAGTAGGGCATAAGTAGGGCGCAACTAGGGCAGATCTAGGGCGCAGCTAAGGTGAAGGTAGGGCGTAAGTAGGGCGCAACTAAGACACAAGTAGGGTAGAACTAGGGTGCAAGTAGGGCGCAACTAGGACACAACTAGGACGCAACTAGGGTGCAAGTACCGTACTGACTCTAAGTTTCACTTAAACTCTGAACCGGAATTTAGTGGTACTAACTTTCACCCAAAAACAGGCCGTCCTTAATTTTGGGCATGGTCTACAATCCCCTTTCCCAAAATAAGGAGAAGGACTAACTTTCACCCATTGCTTTTGTCCTTGAGGTTTTACATCGCAGCGTCCCACCTTTTGAGCCCAAACAATGTAACTATTGTGCTAAAAACTGAGTTGATTATGCCAAAAGACCTGAACCTTGCACCTCTAAGGGTGTGGTGACCACTTTTGTGGCAGTGAACGAGTCATTGCACTGGGATTTTGAGAAGGCAATGAACGGAAGCAGAATAGGCAGAGCAAAACTTGTCCAGATCAAATTTCAAAAGTGTTCCTCCCATAGGATGGAAAGTTACTTGGGGCACACATGGGCGAAATGAGATAAATGTTTTGAGCAAAAGTCAAAGTGAGTACGGACTCTAACTTTCACTCAAATTCTTAGCCGGAATTTAGTGGTACTAACTTTCACCCAAAAACAGGTCGAGTTCCATTTTGGGTATGGTCTCCTATCCCCTTTCACAGAATAAGGAGGACTGACTATCACCCATTGTTAACATCTTTGAGGGTGTACATCGTCCTGCCCGACCTTTTGAGCCCAAACAATGTAACTGTCGTGCTATTACTGAGTTGGTTATGCCAAAAGAGCCGAACCTTGCACCTCTAAGGGCTTGGTGACCACTTTTGTGGTAGTGAACGAGTCATTGAACTAGGATTTTGAGAAGGCATTAAACGGAAGCAGAATAGGCATTTGACCAGTTTGAACTTCAAAGGTGTTCCTCCCATACGGTGGAAAGTTATGTAGGGTACACATGGGCGAATTGAAATATATGTTTTTAGCCAAAGTCAAAGTCACTTTGGTATGGTCAGCAGTGGAGCCTGCCACAAACCTTCCCGTGGACCCTGCCACACATAGTTTCCCTCCTTTTGAAGAGAACTGTCCCCAATTTCGCGCAGTTCATGCCGCCGAGCATCAGCGATACGATTGCCGGCACTGCAAGAAATAGTCCCATGTTTTTACCAATTCAAAACTCCAACCAGTCACCATCGTCTTCACCCGTCCCTTTTCTACGTGAATAGATAACTTGGCACAGATTTTGATGCCTTGGCGCAGAACTTTGCGGCCAAAAGTTATGCCACGACAATTTGGCTTCACGGTAGCCATGGCACGATGCAGGAGGAGGGATCCATTACAACCACCAATGGAAGCATGCCACGCATGAGTTACCGTTGTCTTGTCGTAGAATACATTCTGTGACAGTATTGTGGTGGTCGCCCCTTTTTAAAACTTGGTTGCGCCTCCTCGCAACAATTTCTCACGGCGTTGACCTCTGGCAAGCCCGATCATAAAACATTCGGCAACAGTTGACCCCTCACACACCACCCTTTCCCGCGTGCGCCATTCCTGTCGTGTCGTCGTTCGGCGACTGTGGACCAGGCCCTCAAAGAATTGCCCAAATAATTGTCATCCAGGTGTCCGTGAATTGTCAAGGTAAAACGTGGTAGGACAAAGTCTGTAGCGTGCATGTCTTGCGTCTCCATGCCGCACCACGCAAAGTTTTCGAACTTGCTGCGCTTCACATGCAATCCACAAACGTACTGTCTTTTTGTAGAAAAGCGACCGCACTAGCGGACTCGTAAGGAAGGCAACCAGAGGATATTTTGTGAGTGTGGAACATGCGCAGCGGCAACGCTGTGGAACACCGACCCTAGAAGCCATCTTTTTCTTTCGATGAAGGTTTGTTCCTGGAGGCCTGCCCATGAGCCAAGCCAGTGACTGTTGTGTCATCCGCCATGCAACAGTTAACAAGTGGCTGGCTGGCCGATCCATTGTGCTCGAATTCGATGGAATCTGTTGGAAGGCAAGGAAGCAGCATTGGCTTAACACTGCTTAGGCGAATTGCTCAAGCGTCTCAAGCGTTTGGACCACCGTAGTTTTGCTATGGCCGTTGCAAGAGCATTCTCTTTCGCATCTCTTAGAGACCATCACCTCTCTCGTTTGTTGCTCACGTTTTCCGACTGTAAGTGCAGACGTGTTTGGCCCGTGGGTGCCTTGCTTTGTTTCAATGTGCCACTGTGCCACCATCATCACCATCACCATCATCATCACCATCATCATCATCACTATCGTCATCCTGAGCATCATCTTCATCCTCAGCCTTATCGTCTTCTTCATCATTGTTGCCGTCACCCTCACCTCCATCGTCGCCATCATCATGCATCGTTCAGGGCATAGAGAGGTGCGTGCACAGTATGCAATCTTCTCTCTATCCTTCCTCTTCTCTCCCTCTCCCTCCCGCCCATCTCTCTCTCTCTCTCTCTCTCTCTCTCCCCTCTCTCTCTCTCTCCCTCTCTCTCTCTCTCTCTCTCTCTCTCTCTCTCTCTCTCTCTCTCTCTCTCTCTCTCTCTCTCTCTCTCTCTCTCTCTCTCTCTCTCTCTCTCTCTCTCTCTCTCTCTCTCTCTCTCTCTCTCTCTCTCTCTCTCTCTCTCTCTCTCTCTCTCTCTCTCTCTCTCTCTCTCTCTCTCTCTCTCTCTCTCTCTCTCTCTCTCTCTCTCTCTCTCTCTCTCTCTCTCTCTCTCTCTCTCTCTCTCTCTCTCTCTCTCTCTCTCTCTCTCTCTCTCTCTCTCTCTCTCTCTCTCTCTCTCTCTCTCTCTATCTCCCCCCCCTCCCTCCCTCCCTCCCTCCTTTTCTCCCTCCCTCTCTCCTTCCGTTCCTTCCGCCTCCCTCCTGATGTCCCTCTTTCCTTACCTCTCTTTCTTGCCTCCCATCTACCTCTCCTCCCCTCCATGTCTCTGTCCCTCTATCTCCCCTATCAACCATATTGCCTACCTCTACCTCCTTTCCTTCCCTTGTCCTCCTCAGATTCAACAGCTTGGGTGCTGGCACACCATCCGCATCACTACTGCACCCCTCACTCCGTCTCGACATGTTCTTTCCCCCCACTTATTTTCCTTACTCTAAATACATGTCTCCTTCCCCTTCTTTGCCTCACACTGATGGAGTCCCTTTTTTTCTCTCTTGGGTGCGGGCAAGAGGGACGGGTTTGTTTTAGTGGTGTACTCGTCGTGTCTCTGTCCGCTTCCACCGCTTGGAATGTGCATGCTATATGAGTCGAGACGGCTTCACATTGGCTGGTGTGACACGATGAAAATTGGATAAAATAGAAAGTCATCAATGTGACCAAAACTTGACATGACTAAAACTTTCCAATTTTGAAAGTCGAAAGTTTTCAGTATGACCAAAACTCAACATCAACAAAAATATAGATTTCCTCCATTTTGGAAGTAATATTGGATAGAAAGTAAAGTATTCAGTGAAAAAAATATAATTTTCTCCACAACTAGTCCATAAAAAAACGTGTTTGAAATTGCAATAATCATCTAAAACGTATTTTTAATCATGTAATAAAACCTATCATTCTTCACAAATTCATGAGAATGATTTTTGTTTCTATATGGAATGAAAGCTTCAATCCTTACAAAACATTTCTACATTTTTCTCCAATTCAAAAGTTATCATCATGAAGAGATCTATTTTTTCAAGATGGAAATGATTTTGGAAAAGAAAATCTACTCTTTACACTGTAATAAGATGTAAAGCTCCCCGTTTCCTCACCATTATATGATTTTCAATTGTGTGAATGCATCCAATGAATTGAGTTTGAGTGAAAATCCATGTTATGTATGTTGCATTGGTTGTTTTTTTTAAGAAAAGAATAGAATTTTATTAAATGTTTCTGTATTTGACTAATGTTACATTTATATTTAATGCAAAAAGTCATTTATTCTTTCCCTATATTCAAAATGAAACAAAAATGGTCTTTATTCCAATGTTTATTAATTTACTTGTTTAAAAACAACTAAAATGGATGTGTGAATCTTTAATATTAGACTTACCTAGTTCGATCTGTGGTTTCTGTGCAAATGTTTTCTGTCGTACAATGAATACCGATAAAGTTTCTTCTGAAACATTGCTGACCAGGAAATAAGTTTTGCATGTGTTCGAGCACAGAATGAAAATCTGAAAAGCATTGGCAAAAGCACATCGTGGAGATCAAGGCTACTTTTCGAAAACAAGGTTTTTGTCGGGACCGGTTCTGTGAATAACTTGCAAGTCAAATCAAATAAGACAATTAAAACTTCTACTCGTTTCTAACAAAGTTGACCCTTGTTTTTTTTTGTAGATGAGCGACCTCACAGGCGGACTCTTCAGGAATTCAACTAACGACGTTTTGTGAGTGAGGAACATGCGGAGCGGCAACGCTGTCAAACACACATCTAAGAAGCCAAACCGTGCTTTCGAAGAAGGTTCGTTCCGCGAGGCCTGCCTACGAGCTTAGGGACCATGCCGCAAAATCAAGTTCATACAAACTCGAGTTCGAAAGAACATCGTCGCTGCCATCGCTCGAAAATGTTCATACGAACTGAAGTGACGTCACGGAGTTCTCTTTCCTACCAGGTCATATCTCACTTCATGTCTACTTCTTCAACTTGAGTAGGCAACATCGTTGATCCCCTTTCAATCTTCATTATGCTAAACGGTACCCGCTTTTGCTCAAAGTTGTTCGTGTAAGCGTCCACGACAGATTTCCAACCTGCTTCCCCTTCCACGTGCGGAAAGAACTATGTGAAGTAAAAAATACGCAAATCCTGCTGCCCGCCACCGTAGCCATCTCTCAGGGCAGCCGACAATTTTCAGTTAAGCAGCAATTGGTCGGTGCCAAGTCTCCCACACTCGGACGCAGAGTTCCATACACACGTACCCATGTCCTCCTCTCAAACCACATTCCATTCTTTGCACTACTGGACCATGGATTCTCTCAGACGCGTTAGAGTGCCCTGCACATTACAACTTAGAGGCTGACGACGGTTGGCCCCCCCCCCTAGCCCCCCCAAAGGCACACTCGGTTGTCTATCGCTGTTTAATGGGTTTTCCAAAGGTTCTGTCGCAACCTCTGTCAAAGAGATAGGCAAATGACAGGCAGAGTGCAGGCATAGACGTGCACACCAGACGTCGGCACAGACTAGTCTACAATGAACTGAGGGTGGTGGGGAGCCACCTTGAACCTTGCGGTTACACGGAGACCACGGCACGGCAAAAGCTCCCCTCACTTTTTGAGAAGGGAAGGCCTGGCTAGGACAAGCTCATGGACATTGTCATAAAAACCATCCAGCAAGGCACAAACTTCATGCATGATGTAGTGGAGGCTATGTAGACATGGAGAAGAAGTCATGGAGTCGTCCCTCTTGTCTGCCATTGTCATCCTTCTTGAACCATTTTGCACCTCACAAGATCATGACAAGACGTATGACGGACAAGGTGGGTGAGGGACCTCATGAACAACAACCCAAGGAGATTCTACAAATCTGCCCGCATGAGCCCGACAGCTTTCCAGGAGCTCTGTTACCTCTTTCGCCGCAAAGCCACTCTGCTTAACACCAGGAATGTTTCAGTGGAGGAACAAGTCTTCGTTTTTCTCCGCTACTATGCCTACAACCACTCGAACAGGATGTCACAAGAAAGGTTTCAACGATCCGGGAGCACCATTTCAAAGTACTATTGCGCGGTTGTCTGTGCACTCTACGAGATCCGCAACGACGTTATTGTTTTGCCGTCAGAAGATCCTGGCTCTCCTCCAAAGTGGTCTGGCCGCACGGACTACCTACCGTATTTTGCCAAGTGCATTGGTGCACTAGACGGAACCCATGTTCCTGTCAACGTAGCAAGTGAGGAGCGTGCACCATACTGAAACAAGGCAGGGCTGACTTCTCAAAATGTGTTATTGCTCGTCAACTTTGACCTCCTTGTTTTGTTTGTGTGGTCTGGTTGGCAAGGCTCTACACATGATGCTGCAGTGTTTGAGGATGCTGTGGCCCATGGATTACAACCACCTCCCGGAATGTTTTAGCTTGCGGATGCGGCATATCCAGCTTGCAACGGTTGCTTAACGCCATATCGTGGGACTTCATACCACTTGGAAGAATGGCACAACCATAGACGCCAACCGTCCACTCCGAAGGAGCTGTTCAACCGTCGACATGCAGGTGCTCGTTCTGCCGTTGAGCGTGCAATCGACATTATCAAGCGACGATTCCCAATTCTCCATGGCATCCCCTTCTTCTCCAACCCCTTTTTTCCAGACTCAAATTGTCGTTGCATGTATGGTCATGCACAACCTCATCGCCATTTGTGATGGCGTCAATGAGGCTGATCTGGCATTATTGGGGGCGCCAGAAGTGGATGTGCAACCACCACCTGACTATACAAGCGGCCCTCCGAATCATCAACAAACTCAAAGCCTACGAGACCACATAGTTGGACTACTGTGGGCATCTCATGTGAATTCCATTGGAAGTTGACAATGCAAACACACTCATATTATGGCTTCAACTACCATGCTCTCCTTGCCATGCACTTTGGTTGGTCAAAGTGGATGCATGTTCATACAACATGTGCATGAAGACCATGAAGCGCGTTTTGTGTTCTTTGAGAAGCTACTCTTTAAGTCCAAGTAGTTGGTGCACTTCTTTGGTCAACACTATGTGTTTCATTGTTTTGGTTGATACCCTCGCGGTTGTGTAACAACGCGTATGGCCACAAGAGATTTTGGTGTGTGCGAGTCTTCCACACTCCTTGTCATGAGCATGTGGCTTGGGAAATCATGCCAATGTTAGCGTCTTGTTGAGTGGCATGTTTCACATCATCGTCGGGACTGGTTTGCATTTGACATGTAATGAGAGAGATCCATCACCGATTAAAATTGGGCCATTCAGTGTGACCAAATTTTGGCACACCATCAACACCACTGACCATTTGAGTACATGTCACTTAATGCATTAGCCACACTAGTGCCTTATCACACTTTTTTAGAGTATACAAATGTCACACATGGATTGGGACTACTTCTTCTAGACAACCAAAGAAGGTACAAGTGTTGCAAAGTGTAGACACATCCATAAATAATGCCTAACAAGGTGTGAAGACAGCCACTTACACAATTTTTTCAAGAGTGGTGGTAGGTCACGAGAATGTTTAGACATGTACGTCACATGTTTGTGCATCACATCAGCATATAGATAAGAGCATATATATATGTATACAATTGTAGATGGCTAGGCATGGATCACCACAACATGTGCAAATGTGTCTACCACCACATCAGTCGGCACCACGCATGACCAGCGTATTCTATGCCATTCACGGTGTCGGAGTGTCTTGTTGTAGAATATCCTTGAGTACCTGCTCTTGCAGGTCACCGGTGGTGTGCACTACCACAGTCTGTAACTCCTTATTCATGCCTAACTTCTTCAGAACAACTAACTTCTCTGTTGCATCAAGTGCGAGCGACTTACCACTTCTATAGCCTTCCCATATGTGTCGTCGCCTTGCATGATGTGAACAACCTCATGTTTATAACACTTTGGTTGAGTAATGGCGGTAGCAATCGCTTGTAAACCTGTAGCTACTTCATGGCGGGCCACCTTACGCTTGCCCCTAAGGGAAGAGGAGGTCGACACACCAGGGATACAGAAATCAGCCCTCGGTGCTGTATAAGCTGCCTGATGCGGAGACGCCGGTGTACTGGTGTTCGCTCCCCCTTCACCTGCGGGCTCAGTATCTGCTGGCTCAGACTCCCCCTCCTCGGCCTCTGTTCCCTCGTTATTACCATCATCACCCTCTGCCTGCGATGATGGTGCCACATCTGGCTCAACACCTGGCGCACCAGCTCCACCAACATGGCGGCCTCCCCTTGTTGTGCTCCGCCCGCACATCTCATGAGCCATTGGAAACCACGGAGCTGGTCCCATGGTTTGCACGTTCTTGTACTTAGATTGGCGCTCAATGAGGGCCTCCCACTGTTCCTCATCCCCAACTGAACTGAAAATCTGCTCATCCCAGCCCCATCCGGTCGGCTTTGGGTGTGAAATGAACTTGCGCAATAACTTGTACAACCCCTTCAGCCTCTGAGTTTGGACGCGCACACTGTTCACTGATACACACTGCCCAAACCGATGCTTCAAGGTGTTGGCTGCTGTCGCATATGCTGGGTTCTTGAAGTCGTTGTCGCCAGTATTGTCTATCTTATCCCATTCGTTTCGCAACACGGTCATGAGGACCATGTTGCGAGGTAGTGTCCATGAATAGCGCGTGCGAGCCTCTGCACGCTCGTTTGGCACCTCCACATGCGCCGCCGGCGTAGTTGTCTCTATGATGACTGTCTGCTCCCTTGAAGTAGGTGCTGTAGGAGTTGGTCCTACAGTGCTGACAGAGGCAAGGTCAATGAAGATACGCTCTGCATTCCCTGCAATAGCAGCGTCGCGTGTGTCTGCCTAGGCAGCAGGCACCTCCGTCGTAGGTTGCTGAGGACTGGACGGAGGTTGCAGCACGTAGTCAGCAGATGCTGCTTCATCACCGGGCACGCGGATGGTCATTGCGGCTGATTCTGCGGGCGATTGGAAAGGAGCTGGCGGCTGAAAATGGTTTGGAGCTTGGAGAATGCGCAGCACCAAAGTTGGGGCGTTGACTGTAGCCTCGGACCCTGTTGTGGCATGGGTCGGTGGTGTACTCTTCGCTGGCTGACATTGAAGATTATTTGCCAGTCCAGCAAGACGGGTGACAAGAGCTGTACGAGGAGGCAGCTGCCCGTCGGGGGTCAGTAGCTGTCGCGGCGGTTGGTACGTCCAAGTCATAGCAGACGAAGAACTACGAACTGCACGGTGCGATGCCATGAGAGAGGGTTGAACCTGACGCGGCCTCCTGAACGTCGACTAGTGACTCGTAATCTGGTGTGCGTGATTCGAAAAAGGGCGGTGGGTGTTCGAAAAGGCGGCCCCCAACTGCGATCTGCCAAGTTGCGATGCTCGACGTCCCCGTTTTGGCGGTCTGGCGGTTGCCCTGCGAAGTGCAGCCCAGAGGCGTCATTTTTTTGCTACATTCTTTCGCTGCCTAAACTTGCAATAGATTGCTGTTGACTTCCGGATGCAGAAACAATACAATTGCATGTGAAACATGCGGACCTACATGCCGACAGTGTTTGGAGGCAGCCGTGGAAAAGTGCGCTCGGCACACAACTATTGGCTGGCAATTCCGGTAAAGAAATGCTGACACGTGCGTCTTTTATCCGGGAAAGGGAAAATTTTCCACTGTTCTACACCGTGAGTTAAAAATGCATAGTGATTTGGATAAAAAATTCCCCTTGAACGCACGCGATGACATACGAACACGGTCCCGGCTGTTCCGAGGAGTTGCAAGCAACACCACCTAGAACACCTTGAGCAACGGCTACGAGCTCCTACGAACTATGAGCAAAAGCGGGTACCATACGCGGACACGGAGTTGCTGGTACGGAATCGGTATCGGTCAGGTAAAGTTCGATGGGTCCATTGTCTTATTACCGGTTCGTACCCCCTTGAGCGCGAGTTCGTATGAACTCGACTTTGCCGCACGGTCCCTTAGTTGATGTCGAGCCAAGCCAGTCACTGATGTATTGCCGCCGCGCAACAGTTGACGAGTGGCTGGCCGGCTAATCCATCGCGCTCGGATTCGATGGGATTTGTTGGAAGGCGTTGAGGGCGAGGAGGGCGTTGAGGGCGTTGAGGCGTTGAGGGCGCAGCAGCGGCGCTCTTCTGTCGAATCCATACAGGCGGCTGCCGTCGGCTTAGCAGTGCTTAGACGAATTCTTAAGCGTCTTTAGCGTTTGGAACATCGTACTTTAGCTGCGTCTGTCTCAGGATCATTTTATTTTCTCGCATCTCGGAGACCATCTCCTCTCTCGTTTGTTACTCCGACAGTAAGTGCAGACGTGTTTGGTTTGTGGGCTCCTTGCTTCGGTCACTGTGGCAGCACCACCACCGCCATCATCATCATCATCATCATCATCATCATCATCAT